>SKCR01005858.1:0-70635 GCA_019454045.1 Zanthoxylum bungeanum | reverse complement strand
TTATTCTCCGGTTTAGTCCCCAGTGGCCTACTCCGTACTCCCGACCGGGCCGCAGGCCCGGACAGCATCGCCGTGTCTATAGTCTGGCGACTCCACTGGGGATAGAGAATCGTCCCCGGAATAATGTCTTGTAATGTTTGTGATTTTTTTCTTTAGTTGACCTTGTCTCATATATTTTACATACCCTTTTTTACCTTGATGGCATCGTGTATCGTGAAGTCGCTTTCGCTCGAAGCGGCGGATCGTTATATGGTGTCATCACTCGTTGGCACGTACCTTAGGGTATAAAAAAAGGTGCGCTCACTTGGTCGTTCGAACCCTTGAGTGGGGAGACCTAGTTGTGGGTAACCTTTCGCCGATAGAAGCCTTTATACATACCACTGTAAGCCCGCATGTGAACCATAGTTGCATGACCTATAGAAGCCACCCTTTTATGCTGTGTTTGGGACCATCATCATTTGAATCCAGTTGGGCTTCTCGTTATAAGATACGAACTTGTTGGGCCATTTAAACTGGGACGAGTTTATATCTAATGACGATTAGGCCAAAAGCTTTCAAAATGTTGATGAGCCACTTTGTGTTTAGGCCCCCTATCATTTGAAGTTGTTTAGCCACCTTATCGCAAAAGTGTAAACCTGTTGGGCCTTTTTCAACTGGGACAAGTTTACACCTCGCAATAATATGATTGAATGCTTTGAAATGATAATGGGCCAGCTTGTATGAAAACCTTGATGGGCTTAGAAAATCCAATCATCATCCAAATATGCTAGAAGCATGAGTCCGATATCCGCACTGGCTTTCATCCAGAAAGGATACGCCTTGTTACGGCATATTTGTATACTTTTGGATATCTCCAAGTCCATCCCATGACCGTGATCACCGAAAGCCCAATTCATCGTTTCTAGATAATGGTACGATCCCCATAATAGGCTTAGTCCATGTTGTAAATGGGCGGTCTTTGTCTTTTACCGATGGAAATGGACTGAGGTAGCCAAGGTTCGCCTTTGTAGCATAGGAGAGAACGAATTTGTGTACCCCACATGGTGCATAAAATAATCCATACCTAGGACAGAAATGGACTTACAATGAGTGTGTGAGATATAAGGTTGGAAGGATATATGTAGTTTTGATAACCACTTGCATCTCATGCATCTCATGCATATACGCATCATGTCAACCCATGTGTCTTAAAAGCCATCATAGATATCCGTTGGGTTAGGAAAGAAAGACTTGTCAAGAAGAGTTTAGCAAACATGCCGAGAAACAGAAAAATTTACTGCAAGAATAAAAAGACCATTGGGATGGGCCTTTAGTAAAAAAAAAAGAAAAAAAAATTGTTTGTTTTTAGTCCTTAATAGTTAGACATAAGTCCGATGATAAAATGCTTTGCTTTAGGGTGAAATCTTAGAAACGATAAACTCTTGATGTGCTTTTATCTGATGCTTTGAGTAGTTGATCTATGTTAGACTCGTAAGCACTTAATTATAGGTTTTTAGCAGTGAAAACCTGAGTAGTTGACAATATGACTAGTTGAAAAAATTGTAGGTTGGTGAATGACCGTTTGCTTAGATGTCTATCTTGACTTGCTTGTGTTATGATGTGTGGTATGGTTGAAAATAAAAGAAAAGTCTCTAAAGAGAAAAATTAAACCACCTATAACCGATAAGCGTGAAGCTACCCATGGGCGAGTATTAGGACCACCATGAGGAGAAATGCTACCTTAAAGGGTAGGTGTGTTGAAAAAAAAGGGTATATGCTGAAAAAAAAAAAAAAGAAAGAGAGACAAAGAAAAAGAAAACCATACCATATTGAGCACGTAAAAGCAATTGCAGAGCATAATTGAGATATCTGGGTTGGTTTGACTCATCGACCATAATTTTTGAAACAAAATCATTGAGTTGGCTTACCTAGGAATCGAGCTGTAAAAGAACCTTTGCACACACACACTTTGAGTCTGACTTTGATCATTTATTCAAGAACTCAGATTTGAGTTGCATTAAGTGCTTTGAAGGTTCTGTGGTCTCATTACTAAGCATTCTTTGAGGACGATAATATGTATAACTATTGGGACTTTTTCATAGCCAGTAATATAGTATGTTGACACGGAGAGCCACATCATATGATCCACCATGACCTAGTGCAAGCAGCGGAGAACAGAAAGCTAAATCAAGTCTTGGGGCGACCGGTCTACCACCCCGCAAAAAAGGGGACACAATGAGATCTTGAGTCATAAGACCAAAGAGAACTGAGCAATCACCAGAAGAGAACTGGCAGAAGGAAATTATAAGCAGGCCCATGGGGCGACTAAAGACACTCATAGGGAAAGGGCACCAAAGGGCACAAGGAAGGCCCGACCCATCGGAATAGGAAATACATCCATGCATACATGCATACACGTCACATACATGCAATTTTTGTTTGGTGTTCGCAGGTTTTTGAAGAAAAAAGGAAAAAGCGGCAACGACAAACAATTCGGGAACAAAGCCCAGGTCGAGGCCCACACAATCAACAGTTCGGGAACAAAGCCCACAATCAATTCATTTCGGGAATAAAGCCCACAATCAACACAGTTCGGGAATAAAGCCCAGGGAATAAAGCCCACATTCAGCACAGTTCGGGAACAAAGCCCACTCTCTATACAGCTCGAGAATAAAGCCCAGAGAATAAAGCCCACTTTCAGTACAGCTCGGGAACAAAGCCCACAGTCAACACAGTTCGGGAATAAAGCCCAGGGAACAAAGCCCACTCTTAACACAGCTCGGGAATAAAGCCCGGGGAATAAAGCCCACATTCAGTACAGTTCGGGAACAAAGCCCACAATCAACACAAATCGGGAACAAAACCCAGGGAACAAAGCCCACATTCAGTACAGTTCGGGAACAAAGCCCACACTCAACTCAATTCGGGAACAAAGCCCACTCTCTACACAGTTCGGGAATAAAGCCCAGGGAACAAAGCCCACATTCAGCATAGTTCGGGAACAAAGCCCACTCTCTACACAGTTCAGGAACAAAGCCCAGGGAACAAAGCCCACATGCAGTACAGTTCGGGAACAAAGCCCACAGTCAGCACAGTTCGGGAACAAAGCCCACACTCAACTCAATTAGGAAACAATACCCACTCGGTGGTTCAGGAACAAAGCCCAGAGGTTGAAGCACCTCGCCATCAACACAACAGTCAGTAACGATTTGGGAATGAACCATCTCTTAGTAATAGTTCGGGAATGGACCACCTCTCAAGTAAAGGTTCGGAAATGAACCATCTATCATCAGTAACGGTTCAGGAATGAACCATCCACCCTCAAGTAACGGTTCGGGAATGAACCACCTCACATCAGCGCAGTTTGGTAATGAATCCTAGAGATCGCAAGATCTTGCAAGGATGAACCTTAGGGGTCGCATCACCTCACCACCAGATCAATCCGGTTCGAGCATCTCGCAAAGTAGCAGGTAAGTATGACAGCTGACGAGCCAGGTAAGTAAAAAAATGCATGCATAACTTTGATAGGGTTGTCATTGTCACACACTGTACAAGCCCCATCAAGTGGGGGCGACCTGTAGACACTATATTTTTGCATAAAGCCCAATGATGAGCCTCGTATGTAGGCACTACTGTTGGAAAGTTATGACCCATAGCGTCACTATTTGTACAGATCATGGTGTTGTTGTACAAATTAACTATGTGACAAAGGAAATTACTCTCTTATCATTTGTAATTAGATTACCAAGATGTATAAATGATAGGAGGTCCTTATGATTAGTTCCTGGATTGAGATGATATGAGACAGTATCAATCCACGAAGGTTTAATCATTAAATATCCCTAGTCAGAGTATTATCGAGATTGGACATCGATAATGCGTAAAAGACTAGTATTACACTTGTGCGCGTTGTGAGGGCATAACGGCATAGTTCTCATTTATATGGGTATATGATACTCATGCAAGTGTAATAGGAGGTTGTGTTTTACCGATGATACGGAAAACAGCTTCGCTCTGGATAGACCCCTCGGAGTTCCATTGATAGTATGACTATGTGTCTATGGAAGTCCGAATCAGGGTAGGTGTATTTGGTCTTAACCTGAGACTTGCACCGCTAATACTTGCGATAATCAATATACTTTGGTTTTGGTCGTCCAGGGCTTTAACAGGTTCTGTGTACGCCTCATCTGGGTATATTGAGAATCATAGTGTGTTTGGTGTGTGATGTCGAGATGGAAGTATCACTCCAGTCATAGTGGAGATGATGATCACGTAGGATACGGAACTGGTTCTCTTATGTACTGCAGTCATCGGGATAATATGACTAGGTCATGATTATCCGATTATAGAGACTAGTTACCAGAGATCCGATATGTGCTTCGTACAGGGCAGACACAATTCCAGCCCCAAGCCTAGCACGTGACATATGATGCTGGATCGTAATACGCAATACTACGTATACTACGCCTGATATAGATCACATATTCCTGTAAGGATATTTACGGAGAATTGGGTAGGCATGACGCTTTGCTAGAAGCCAACCTTGTCTTGTAAATCGGTATAAACGTAGTACTAGGTACTTACGTGTTTGGATAGTCCGACGACCGTATTTGCTGCCAACATATCCGGGGATCTCATGGGTCGCTTCCCAAAGATTCACCGATGACGTATGACTCGCACTTTATTAATCTGGGATTAATTAGATGAGAGAGAAAATTAATCTGGGATTAATTACGGAGATATTTTATCGGGGATAAAAATTAATTAAGAGAGAGAATGATTATTTGGATTAATCGATAAATTAATATATTCGATATATTAAACGAAATTGGATTTTGACGCGGAATTGAAATTAGATTTTAATTCGGGCGAACGAGTTAATTTAGAATTAATTCGTTAGCGATGTGAATAGTAATTTTGCTAGGCATAATTATTTAATTACGTCGCAACGGAAAATTTGTTAATTTGGAATTAGCGAACCCGAGCTCGGGAGTGTTTGCGGGTGCACTCGCATTGCGAATTTAAGTGCAGCCCACAAGTCACATCAAGCGTCAAATCATTAGTCATTCTTGTGATATAAGTCACATCACTTTGAGTGATTGACACAATGTCACTATTCATGATTGATGTAAGTGGTTGGAAAGCTTTTGATGGCTTGAAAGACATTTATCAATATTTTATTTGATATTTGACTTTTGGTTTATTAGATAAACAAAAAACAAAACAACACCTCTCGCTCTCATTCTAATGCATTCGGCCAAGAGGCCTTTCTTCTCCATCTCTCTTATTTTGGCACTTGGTGCCATTTTCTTCTATGACTTGGCTTGGACGAGACATGCAAGGAAGATAAGGAAATTTTGTGGCAAAATTTCTAAGGTGCTAGCACATCCAAGGAGTCATCCTAAGGTGATAGGGAACCGCATTTGTGAGCATGGAATCATCATTGAAAGCTTGGAGCTTGGAGCATCAATGGAGGACCATGGCCGAAAATTTTAGATAGCACAAAAGCCCACTGCCGAGAGCTTCAAGGGAGCTTAAAGAGTTTTTGTTGTTCCTCGCATCGCTCAACCGATCATTGTAAGTATTCCGCAACTTCTTTGATGTATTCACATGTTGTTTCATTGCTTAAATTGATCCTTGGGAACTTAGAGAAACCCAACAATCGTATCAGAGCCAATATTGAGCATGAAATCTTTTATGGTTAAAATTGGGTAAAATCAATTTGAGCATGATTTGATAAAATTAATTGATTGAGCATGCTTGAATGATGTTTAATTGAAGTTGTATTGGATCAATTTCATTAAAAGTTGATTGGATCATTTTTTCCCCAATTTGATTGGCTTGGCCGAATCAATAGTGCCCTAAATGTCTTGGTATTTTTTGTGTTTTTGATTCATTGGATGAGTTTGAAAGACTTGGGAAATGTTGATTTAGATTCAATTGGATTGAAATCGGAATTGGACAAAAATTCCCCTCATTGCCGAGACTATAGAAGCATGAAATGGGTTTGATTTTTGATTAAAATATGTTGGACATGTTTTGATGTTTATGTGCATAATTAATTGTACAAATTTGTGTTTTGGAAATGTTAATTTGGGTAATTAATTATGACAATACACTTTGGTTAATTAAATTGTGGAATTTGGAATTTTTGTGATTTAATTAATTGGGCCTATTTTGGAAATTGGGCTTGAAAAGTTGTAATTGGGCTTAATGGGCTTGGTTGTACCAAGATTGGTTTAGGCTAAATTGGTTGGATCTAATTGGGCCAAAACCATATCCATAAAGTCCAATTATAACTTAATGGACCTTTAATAATAATTGGGCCTAATGGGCCTAAATTGGTTTCTTGGCAAATAAGGGTGATTCCTTAAATGGGCCTTAGTAATTGGGTTTGACCCATGTTGACCAAAAGTCCATGCCTTAAGAAATTAATTAAAAGCCCATTGGATTTAATTAAATTAACATTGGATGTTAATCGGGCTTTGAGACCCGTAACGATTAGATTTATAATCTAAGTCGTAAAGGTTCGTTAATAAAGTGTAATATTTAATTTGGAATTAAATAGTGAATTAGTATTAAATACAAATTAAATTGGATTTAATGTTGTAGTTTAATTTAATTCAAGAATTCGTACTTTGAGCACTTATTTGCAAAACGAGTTGGACTCGCGCAAAATCAAATCGTTTTTTAAACATTGGATGGTCATTAATTATCAGATTAATTAATGGATTAGATTGATTGATAACATGCTTGTGTGAATACATGGTTGCGATGCATGAATATGTATATCGGATGGATATTAGATGGGTGGGGTAATTTTGGAAATTATTGTAATAAATTTAGAATTTATTAATTGGACCTGCGTGTCCAGCCTATTACCTCCTTACTCTTTGTATTTCTCTTCTCACCTATTCCCCTCAATGCAATGAGGTTTCTTTAGAAGTGTTATGTAATGGGTAGTAGAAGTAATACATGTGCTAGCGGGAGAGAGGAAATGGAGAGATTTGTTCTAGGAACAATGTGTTAAGTACCCATCCGCATATCATTATTATTATTTATATGCGCCTTATTATGTGTTTAGAATGCATGTTTAAGGGTGTATGATGACGAGACCTTAATAAAGATAATAAATTGGTTGCCAATTGCACGTGAAAAACCCTCACAACATAGTAAGCGTTTTTCCTTCCATTGAGTGATTCTTACTCAAGATCCAAGACTGGCATTGGTTTGTTGGCCAAAGTCAAGACCTTTGTCCGTCGCGGATGTGTTTGAATCATGAAGGCTTTGTTCCATATCGGTGTCTTGTCCAAGTTGTGATTTGTTGGCCAAAGTCAAGATCACTTCTTGTCCATCGACATTGATTACGAAGCTTTCCAAGGTCAATGGGTTCCGCTTAACTGGGATCACTAAGTTTGTTGTCCCAAAGCCAAGGCTTAGTTGATTCAGAGGAAAAAGGTTAGGTAATATATTGATATATTGGCATATATAGATATATGTTTCGGACTTTGATGTCTACCTACTGGATCTAGGAATTGGATGGGATCCAATTGATCTTAGAGATCTACCTAGTTAATTATCATACAATTGTTGGCCAAAGTCAAGATTGTGTGTTATTTAATGGGATCCTACCCACTAGGAACAAGGCTTCCCGAGTACTCAACAGAGGGTTAGAGGCTCGCCGAAAAATAGTGGGAGGCAAGTATTAAATTTGTAATATTTGTTTAATTACTTGCCATACGCGCTCATTCAAATAATTCGTCAATTAAATTATTTATTAGTTGGACTAATATTTAATTGTTGTTTTAAAACAGTTGGACTGTATTCAAACTATTTCATTTATAGTTGATTATATAATTGGATTATAGTAATCAATATATTTGAATTAATAAATTGAATTATAGTTGATTTTATAATTGGATTATAGTAATCAATATAATTGAATTTAACCTATTAAATTATAGTTGATTAAGTAGTTGAACTATAGTAATCATTATAATAAATAGTACCTAAGATCGTTGATTAAATATTTAGACTATTAATCAGGATAAATTGAAAGATTAGTTTTAAAACATAATCCTGGGTGAAAAATATATTTAAACGACTTTAATTTTCAAATTGGGAATAATGAATCAGGATAGTCCTGAAAAACTAAGAAGTTACTTTATTTGATAAAATAACATCTTAGGCCTAAGCCCGGAGTTAAGTGAATAGTAGAGCATAATCTTTGGAAGATTCATGTGATGATAACTTTAGTGCTTAATCCATTATCCTTGCCAAATAGACTCCTTAATTTCTTAATCAGAACTAAGGATTAGATCCTTAAAGTATGATAATGAAATTGAAGGATCTTCATAGATCTATTCTTAGATCTTAGAAGTACAAATTGCAATAGAAAACTCTTGGAGAGTTAATGGCTATTCTCAAGGAGACAAAGCCCAATTTTGCAAAAGGCAAGAAGCGCAAGTCGCATCTTATTTCGACATTCTAGAAGGCCAAGGCTTGGCCAAAGGCTTCTGGAGTGTGGAAAAGGAGAAAAAGGTAAAATCATTATAATCTTATGGGAAGATAAATGACATATCCCAAAATATCTACCTAAATGTGGCAAACGGGGACACAGAAGCGTGACTGCCGTATGGACAAGGCAGACATGAAGGAATTGAAGACGGGCAAGGCTCTGACTTCAAATATGTTTGTCATCAACATGTTCACAACTAGTATTAAAATTGGATTTTAGATATTGAGTGTGGTACATAAATATGTACTGGTGTGCAGAATCTGCTGATAAGCAGGATACTGACTTCAGTGGAGATTTATCTGCGAATTAAAAACGGGACGAAAGTCGCTATTTTAACCGCAGATACCTAAGTTTAGGAACTACCCTTCGGGTGTGTACTTAAATTTAGAAACTGTTACAATGTAACTAGTTTGACTAGAAACATTATCTCTATATCAGTGTTCAATCTGTTGCGGATGTACCTTTATATCCTAGAACACTAAAGTGTTTTATTTTATAAAGATGATATTGAGATAAACACATTAGATGTGAATAACAGCATTTATATTTTGAATATAAATAAATCTCAAAGGTATAACATGACAAACAAATAGCTCAAACTGATTTAATCAGTTGAGACTTAAAAGTGGCATTGTTTTCTGGGACACATTAAACAAGACTCGTATATCCACACTTTCGAAGAGTGGATACTAGGACGGATTTGATTCCATTCAAATGAAGTCTGCGAATGTAGTTTTATTGGGCAAAGTGCCTAAAACACCTTTTACTTGGTGAAAGTGTAAGTGCCACCGATCAGTTAGCCCTCGTTCATAGTGACGTAAGTGGGCCCATGTCTAGCTAGGCTAAAGGTGGATATGAATGTTTCGTGACCTTTACGGATGTGGCATCACGTTATGATTATGTGTTTCTTTTGAAACAAAAATCGGAATCTTTTACAATTTCGACACGAAATAGATAAACAGATCGGTTAAAGTATAAAACCATCACGGTTAGACCATGATGAAAATACTTAAGCAATAAGTTTCTCAAATACTTGAAAGAGTATAGTATTCTTTCAATGAGGACTCCTCCCGGAACACGTCAATTGGAAGGTGTGTCCGAACTGAGAAACTGAATTTTGTTGGACATGATAAGGTAAATCATGAGTCGCTCTGAGCTACCATTTCCTTCAACGGATACGCATAAACAGTGCAAAACTTATTTTGAATAAGGTTCCATAAAATCTATTTGACAGACTTTATATTAGATATAAACTGGAAAGAAAATGGGATTTCTCATTCCTGATGATTTGGGAATGCTAGGCATATGTTTGGATGATGCCAAACTAAAACCCAAATCGGATAAGTGCCTAATAATGGTTATCCTAGGGAAACCAAGTATAGTACTTATACATCTCACAAGAGAACAATGTAATTGTTGCTCACCGTGCGGTTTTCCTAAGAGGAATACCGATATGGCAGTGGTAAGTGGGAGGAAAGTAAAACTCGATGAAAATTGGAATAATACTATTCCAGGCACCGAGTCCTAATAGAACACAAATAGTTCATCAATGATGAAACTATACCAATAATCTTCGAATACACAAGAACCGCGATAGTCGGAGAGAGTCAGAAAACAACCTGGGGTATGGGTTTCTGATCTCACCTCATAAAGATGTCAATCTTATTGAGGAACACGAACTGACTACGTATGAGGTAGTGATACAAGGTATCGACTCCCTATTATGTCAAAGTACCATGATGTCCGAAATGGATTCCATGTATACCAACTAAGTTTGGATACTAGTTGTTGTACCGAAAGGCATTGTGCCTATTGGTACTATATAAGTCTTCAAGGAAGACATACATGGATGGCAACATACCAACGTACTAAGCTGGGCTTGTAGCGAAAAGGTATCATTATCAACAATGTGTCGATTACGATGAAACCTTTTACTCGTTGCCATTGTTAAATCCATTTGGATAATGCTTGCTGATACTGTATGTTTCATTTATGAAATATGACAACTGAACGTCAAAATCGCTTTCCTTAACGGAAACTTTTGGAGGATGTTTACAACATCCTGATGGTTTTGTCGTACCAAAAAAGCAAACAAGGTTTGCAGGTTATTCGATCCATGTATGGATTGTAACAAGCATTACGTTCTTGGAATTATCGATTTGATGTAATCATAATGGTGTATGATTTAATTCCAAATGAAAATTATTCTTGTGTATATAAGGAGGTTAGTGGGAGTGCACTGACAATGAATGTCCTAAGTAATGATGACATGTCATTTCTTGGAAATGATATTCCCATAATACAATCAGTGAAAGCTTGGCTTTCATGAAAATTCTCCGTAGAATTCTTGAGAGAGGCAACCTTTATTATAGGAATAAAGATCTACTGGGATAGATTTAAAGTTATTGATACTCTCTGAGAACTCGTACATTGAAAAATGTACGCGACCTGGTGTCTCATATGCTTTGAGCATATGGATTCACAATCGGGCCAATCCAAGTGATAGTCATTGGATTGATGATAAGAACATCCTTTAGTATCTTAGAGGAACTAAGGATGATGTCTTATAATATGGAGAAGAAGAACTTGAAGTGACTGGGTTCACTATTGCAAGTTTCCTAACCGATAAAAATGATTATAAGTCGTAACAATGGTACTATAAAGTTTGAATAACGGAACAGTGAGCTGGAAATCTTTCATGCAAGATACTGTTACCGAATAAACACAAAAAGCGGAATATTGCTGCAGCTGAGGCAGCAATAGAAGCCTTCTGGATTATAATATCTAATTAGATTAGATATAGTTCTGTAGCAGTTGAGCTAGGCTACAAACACGGCTAAAGAATTAATGTGTCTCATCAACGATCCAGATAAACTTCGACTTACTTACTTCATCTGATTCGTTCAGATCATACATCGTGGCAATGTGATGATCGAAATAAAATCACATCAGATGATAATCATGCAAATCTGTTGAAGAAAGCTTTTTCCTCAGAGAAGTTTGAGCAAACCGTACATAGTTCGGGTGTAGGACACTTGAGTGACTGGTATAGGCCAAGTGGGAGATTGTTGGACAGTTATGACCCATAGGTCACCATTGTTTAGATCATAGTAGTTGTATTATAAATCATTTGTGGTGTTTTGTAAAAATAAATGTGACAAGGAAATGCTCTCTTATCATTTGTAATTAGATTACCAAGATGTATAAATGATAGGGTTAGGTCCTTATGATTAGTTCATGGATTGATGATGATGTATGACAGTATCAATCCACGAAGGTTTAATCATTAAATATCCTAGTCAGAGTATTATCGAGATTGGACATCGATAATGCGTAAGAGACTAGTTACACTTGTGCACGTTGTGAGGGCATAACAGCATAGTTCTCATTTATTTGGGTATATGATACTCATGCAAGTGTAATAGGAGGTTGTGTTTTACCGATGGTACGGAAAATAGCTTCGCTCTGGATAGACCCCTCAGAGTTCCATTGATAGTATGACTATGTGTCTATGGAAGTCCGAATCAGGGTAGGTTGTATTTGGTCTTAACCTGAGACTTGCACCGTTAATACTTGCGATAATCAATATACTTTGGTTTTGGTCGTCCAGGGCTTTAACAGGTTCTGTGTACGCCTCATCTGGGTATATTGAGAATCATAGTGTGTTTGGTTTGTGATGTCGAGATGGAGTATCACTCCAGTCATAGTGGAGATGATGATCACGTAGGATACGGAACTGGTTCTCTTATGTACTGCAGTCATCGGGATAATATGACTAGGTCATGATTATCTGATTATAGAGACTAGTTACCAGAGATTCGATATGTGCTTCGTACCGGGCAGACACAATTCCAGCCCCAAGCCTAGCACGTGACATATGATGCTGGATCGTAATACGCAATACTACGTATACTACGCCTGATATAGATCACATATTCCTGTAAGGATATTTCTGGAGAATTGGGTAGGCATGGTGCTTTGCTAGAAGCCAACCTTGTCTTGTAAATCGGTATAAACGTAGTACTAGGTACTTACGTGTTCAGTTAGTCTGACGACCGAATTTACTGCCAACATATCCGGGGATCTCATGGGTCGCTTCCCGAAGATTCACCGAAGACGTATGACTCGCACTTTATTAATCTGGGATTAATTAGATGAGAGAGAAAATTAATCTGGGATTGATTACAGAGATATTTTATCGGGGATAAAATATTAATTAAAGAGAGAGAAGGATTAATTTGGAATTAATCGATAAATTAATATATTCGATTATTAAACGAAATTGGATTTCGACGCAGAATTGAAATTAGATTTTAATTATCGGGCGAACGAGTTAATTTAGAATTAATTCGTTAGCGACGTGAATAGTAATTTTGCTAGGCATAATTATTAATTATGTCGCAACGGAAAATTGTTAATTTGGAATTAGCGAACCCGAGCCCGGGAGTGTTTGCGGGCGCACTCGCATTGCGAATTTAAGTGCGGCCCACAAGTCACATCAACGTCAAATCATTAGTCATTCTTGTGATGTAAGTCACATCACTTTGAGTGATTGACACAATATCACTATTCATGATTGATGTAAGTGGTTGGAAGCTTTTGATGGCTTTGACTTGTAGACATTATCAATATTTTTATTTTATATTTGACTTTTGGTTTTTTGTGTATTAGATAAAACACAAAAAACAAAACAACACCTCTTCTCTCTCCTTCTAATGCATTCGGCCAAGAGGCCTTTCTTCTCCATCTCTCTATTTGGCACTTGGTGCCATTTTTCTTTAAGACTTGGCTTGGCCAAGACATGCAAGGAAGATAAGGAAATTTTGTGGCAAAATTCTAAGTGCTAGCACATCCAAGAGTCATCCTAAGGTGATAGGGAACCGCATTTGTGAGCATGGAATCATCATTGAAAGCTTGGAGCTTGGAGCATCAATGGAGGTCCATGGCCGAAAATTTTGGAGAGCACAAAAGCCCAATGCCGAGAGCTTCAAGGGAGCTTCAAGAGTTTTGTTGTTCCTCTCATCGCTCAACCGCTCATTGTAAGTATTCCACAACTTCTTTGATGTATTCACATGTTGTTTCATTACTTTAATTGATCATTGGGACCTTAAGAAACCCAACAACTACCCGATAAGTTGCGGAAGTCGCGGGAAATAGATGTCAGAAAGGAAAATTCTAAAATTAAAGCTCGTGTGGGACACAGAAAACTGGGTGACGCATGTTGTTCTAGGCTCGTGGCTAGTTGGGAGTACGGAGTAGCCACGGGGACTAAACCGGAGATAATGGAGTCGCCACCCGGTGTGAACCTGGAAAATGATATTTAAGGCCGCACTCACCCCTCGCAAGGGAAAACCTCAAACCGTTGGGTTCGGAATGGTCCCCTACTTATGTCACTTGTATTGAAAGGATTTGTGTAATAATTTAATCAAGCTTAAGTAACATTTATTTCCAAGAGTATCATGATTCTAAGTTCTCATGCATACATCAACAAGTTCATCTAAATTTACGTGTAACACATATCCGAATTTGCATACAGCCTATTTGCATGTAATCTATGTCTCAATTTGCATACATAAAGGTAACGTACGTCAAGCATACCAGTTAATAAACACATTATACTCATACACGTGGGGAATACAGATGAACGACACCTACACAATCTTGCATAATACATAGAAACAATCAGGTTCATCATACGAAGGAATAGCTACTAGGGACAATTATGTGCCAAATCTGATGAAAATAACTCAGTTCAGGGGGTGTGCGTTAGCGTAGCGTTCGATAATGCGTTCGAATGGTAAACAGAAGGTTCGTGTTCGTATAGCGTTCGAGAACGCGTTCGAACGGAGCCAGACCTGACTCATGAAGCACTAAGAAGATGCGTACGTGTTCGCGTAGCGTTTGATAACGCGTTCGAACGGTAAATAGAAGGTTCACGTTCGTGTGGCGTTCGAGAATGTGTTCGAACGGAACCAGACCTGATGCATGAAACACTAAGAAAACACGTGCGCGTTCGCGTAGTGTTCGAGGATGCGTTCGAACGGTAAATAGAAGGTTCACGTTCGTGTGGCATTCTGATGAGTGGTATTTATATCACTATTTCCCACTCATTTAATCTAATATTTTGTATAGTTTCTTGAGTTTTGTGAATGTTTTGATGTGTTTTGTGTTATTTTGTAGATAAATAAAGTTTGGAAAGCACTGGAGGCAATTTGAGGCAAAACCGGAAAAAAATGCGTCAACAGGGATATTTTCGTCTCTTCAGCGTCGCGACGCTGGAACACTGCGCGCCGCGACGCCCAGCGTGCGCCGAATCTGCTAACATGCGCGGGTCCACAAAATCAGAATCTGAGAAAAGTTGACTTTGCCAGGAGGCTTGGGCACATTGGAGGAAATTTTATTGTACTATCTTGGGCGAACCTAAACATACACCAGAAACCAATTGGGCTGTACAACGTTGATGGGTTTTATGATTTTCTTTGTGTGTTTCTTGATGATGCTCGAAGAAATGGGTTCGTGTCAAAAACTTTAAAAGAACTCCTCTTTACTGCCAGAACTGCTCCAGATTTAATTGACCAACTCATAGCCTATGAACCGAAAGTTGACCCTATCATTTCAAGATAATTGGTCCGAGGACGATCGTGGTAAGAGACGTCGAATTAATCTGGATCTTAACCTGTAATTTTCCTGTAGAATTCAACTAACCAGGTATTATTTTCTAAACTCTTCTTCTACTATTTAAGACATTGGGGACAATGTCTCATTTAGGTTTGGGGGTGAGGTATAGTTAATAATACTTGTTTGTATTGTGTTTTTTTTTTAGTCCAAAATTTTTCGAAAAAATACAAAAAAATTGAAAAATTTTCAAAAATTACAAAAATATTTTGCTTTTTTATGTTTTTATTTTGACTAAAAAGGTGAATTGGTAAGAAATAGCCGAGTAAGGAGTTTCCACTCTTGAGACGTATTTCAAACCATTTATTTCGAAATAAGTTAATTTTTGTTTATTTCCTTTTGAATTATTTAATTTGTGAATTCTCCATAATACTGACTAAAATGAATCTTCATATGCTCATTTGACAGGTATTATCACATACATAGTACATACAGACATGAGCTGTAATTGAAAAAAATTTGTAATATTCCGTGCTATAGTTTAATTGGAGGAAGCATCTATACATAGTATGGAATAAAAAAAAAAAACATAAAAAATAAAAAAATAAAAAATTTCTGATGTAAAAAAATAAAGTATTTAAGATCCGGGTTATTAGTCTGTAGGGTGTTTTAACACCCAGTGCCCTAAAACCAACTGGTTTGGGAGTCATTGGCCCAAAGCTCGTTACATGGATCGAAGATACTGCAAAAAATATATTCATATCTGAAGTCTGAGTAATTAAGTTCGTAGGGGTGTCTTAACACCTGGTGCCCTAAAGCCAACTGGTTTGGGAGTCACCAACCCAAAGCTCGCTACATAGACGGAAGGTATTGTATATAAATAAAAGTCAAAATTCAGAAAAGCAAAGAAAAATCAGAAAAATCAGAAAATTATTCCATTACTACAAAAAGGTGTGAAATCTGATAGAACTTTAGGACAAAAATATTACTCTCTTATCAACTGCACTTATGACTGTTGTGGGCAAAAATGAGTTGTTTAATATTATGTTGACTGTGTATATGAAGAAAGATAAAAATAATCGGAGATTTACTTATTCGGTAATTTAGAAAGAAACAAAACAACTAGTAACTTGTAGTAGAATTTCACCTGATTAGTTACTAACTTTTTTATTCTCTTTTCGCTTGTCTTTTTGCTTTTGTGTGCCATTAGTTTTAATACCTTTTACTTTGTAAAAATGTTGTGGGATCATGCTGTAAACCCTCACGAGACTACACTCGTCCACTAGGGACACCTAGGGGTTTAAAGGCTTGTTTGCATATGCTAATGCAACCGTGATCCCTACGAAAATGGTTTAGTTAAATTTTATTATGTTATTCCATTTTGTATTTTGCTCGAGGACTAGCAACATGTTAGGTTTGGGGGTGTGATGAGTGGTATTTATATCACTATTTCCCACTCATTTAATCTAATATTTTGTATAGTTTCTTGAGTTTTGTGAATGTTTTGATGTGTTTTGTGTTATTTTATAGATAAATAAAGTTTGGAAAGCACTGGAGGCAATTTGAGGCAAAACCGGAAAAAAATGCGTCAACAGGGATATTTTAGTCTCTTCAGCGTCGCGACGCTGGAACACTGCGCGCCGCGACGCCCAGCGTGCGCCGAATCTGCTAACATGCGCCGGGTCCACAAAATCAGAATCTGAGAAAAGTTGACTTTGCTAATATGCGCCGTGACACGTGTCACCATCACAACAGAGATGTTAAAATGCGCCGTGCCACGTGTCGAAATCCTATTGCTTGGACGGCCACCGACCCACGTGTCATCCTACGTGTCGCCACATCATCGTCCACATCAGCAGCCACATCAGCAAGTCAACCGAGTCAACATGCCATGTCATCATCAGCCAATCACAGCGCGACACGTGTCAACCTCTCATTCGTCTGACGGCCGCCGCCCCACGTGTCGCCACGTTGTCTTCCACATCATCACAGTGACGTCACCAATGACGTCATGAACAGTGACACGTCATCAATGACGTCAGCATAATAATTGAGTTTTAGCCGCCATGACACGTGTCGCTTCAACAGTCAGCCGCCATGCCACGTGTCGCTTTCTCATCGTGCCACGTCAACCAAATAGTGAAAAATCCAGCGTCGCGACGCTGAGGGCTTGGCGTCGCGACGCGCGAACAGTGACCAAACAGTGAAAAACTTTTGCTATAAATAGATGGCGAAATTTCAGATTTTATATACCTCACACCTCTCTCTCTCTGATTTCTCTCTCTAGAGAGAGTTCTCTCTCTAGAATTTTTATTTTATTTTTATTTTTAGTTTTTTTTAATTTTATTTTTTTGTAATTTATTTTTATTACCATTTGTAATAATAGTAATTTAATTTTTACTTTTTACTTTTTACAGTTTTTACTATTCATGAGAAAGTAATTTCCCAGCTAGGGTGAAAGGTAATTCTTTTACTGTTACTATTTAGATTAATCTCCCTTAAAAATAATATATTAACTATTAAAATTCTGATTAATAAAGGAATACCGCTATATTGGTCGGTTGGTATATTTTATTTTCTGTTAGTTTGAACCGATTAATCAAGGATACCGCCAGATTGGTCGGTTGATAAATTTATTTTGGGTACCGCCTTTATGGCTGGATTATGGACAAATATTACCGCCTATATGGCTGGTTGGACTTAATTGGACTTAATCAGGATACCGCCAGATTGGTCGGTTGGTAAATAATATCACAAGTTTATATATTATTTTATGGGAGATATCTAAATTAGTAGTAGTAAAAGTAATTCCTTTACCTTAGCATTTTATTTTATTGTAATTTACTTTTTAGCATTTTTACTTTATGTCTTTTAATTTTATGTTTACTAGTTATAATTATGTGTTAGTTTTTCTAAGGTTGTGATGAATTTCAATATCACCAGTTTATAAGGGTTAGATTATATTGTTTGGGTAATTTAAAGGTTTATTTATTAAGTCTTAAGCTTAATGCTTTTTGTTGTCTGATCACCAATAAAATTGATTAGGTAAATCTAAAATGAACTAGACATAGGGAATTTTAGGTTTCAGCCTTAGACTTAATAGCCCACGATCTTCCTTGAGGATAGATAACCCTTTAATAGATTTCCTTACAGGATAGGAATATACCTGTCGGGCGAGGGTAGCCATAAATTGGAACTTAATCTTAATGAATCCAGATAATGTGGTTGACATAGGAATATGGTTCAATTGGGTTATACTGGGTATTTGTGTCTGACCATCGACAGATGCTTTCGCATAATTTTTGTGTTCCAGGTTAATAAATCATTGTATTTCCTAACTATAAAATAATCACTTCATTTTTATAATGATATTGGAATAAATCACAACCCTAGATCTTTGTGTCTTTTGTTATTTTCCTTAGTATTTTCTTTTGTCTTTTTATTTATTTATTTTGCAAAGCCACATTCAACCAAACAAACAAACAATCTCTCTCTTTCCATTAATTAGATATTTGTAATTAAATAGATTCAACAATTAATAACAACAGTAGGAAATAAGTCCTCGTGGGATCGATATTTTTATACTACTTGAACGATACGTGCGCTTGCGTTATACGTGTGTGTTTACGCCGGTCAAGTTTTTGGCGCCGTTGCGGGGGACTTAATTTTCTTGAGTTGTTAATTTTGAAACTATCCAATTTACTTATATCTAATTTTCTTTCTTTTATTTTGTAATTTTTATTTCTTTTGTTTTCAGGTGATTAAAAAAATGGAACACTACGGGAGATTGAAAAATTACAAGCGTTACAAGAAGATACACCCCAAATCTGGGAGCAACAGTCCGGTTTTCTGTGGCCTGTTGTCGAGCCCAATAATTATCACTGGATGCCAGAACCAAGCAATGCTACATTTGTTCATCAGAACGAAATGTGGAGATGTGTGATTTGTGATAGTAACCACCCAGCGATCAATGTATATATCGATCAGAGTGGGAGAATTTCTGGAGACAATCATGGTACGAAGAGCCATCACATTTCACAGAATCACATTTTCCATCTTATCCACCATCTTCCTTCGATCCTTATCAAGAACCAGAACCATCCGAGGAAGATCAATTAATTCACATGTTCAAAGAACAAGGAGCTCGATTTGATGCACAAATTCAGAGTAACGCAGAATCCATACAGAGAATGACAGATCAGATCAGACAATTAACAGAAAACCAGAACATCATACCTCAAGAACCATTTTCTGATGACACTGATGAAACCTCAAAGTACCAAACATTTCACAATGACACCTTAACAGAGGAGGAGGTTGAGCAGTATCAACAACCAGAGGTATCAGTTCAGGAACCCGAACCGGCAAAGTCTCGATTTGATTTCTATTATTCAGATTCTGACGAGGATGAAGCTGAAATATTTCTACCAAATACATCAAAAATTGAGGATGAAATTCTGTATCCTCAAAGTGAAGATCTTGGAGATTCCATTGCACAAATGTTTGATGAAGAAATACCTGAGCCAATCATTTCAACCAGATCAGAGGATGAAGACCTAAAATCTAACATTTCTTTTCAGGTTGAAAATTTTGAAACATGTATTTCACAGATGACAGATGAAGAGCTGAATGCAGAAATTTTCAAATACATCTGTGAAGAAAAGGTGGAGCAAGAAGCAGAGCAAATAGAAGAGCAAATATCTGACCTTATTAAAGATCCAGAGCATTCAGGAGAAACATCGCTGTTTTGGGGAGTACAAATCAAAGAAACCACTCAGAAGCTTGACAAAATGGAATTTCCATTCCAAGTCAAGCACCATACGAGACCTCCTAATTTATTTCTTTCTTTTCAGAAACCAATGGAGCAACAAGGATCAAAAAGGTGACACAGCATTGAATAAGACAAAATTCTTTTTACCACTTTACCGTTGGAAGAGACCCTTCAAAAGCAACGCTCACGGGATTGTCTTTAATCGGACATCCAAAACGACATTGAAACCTCCTTAACAGATGAATTTCAGTCACGTCTGGCTGAAGACGAAAAATTTAGCGCTAGCAGGGAGGCAACCCATGCAATTTGTTGTAATTTATTTAATTATTTATTTATTTTGTGTGTGAACTTTTTAATTGTGTGTAGTTTTGCAGGAAGGAAAAATTAAAATGGAATTTATCAGGACAAAGCAAACCAGTACAAGCGGGATTTTCACAAAATAAAATTTGACAAAATCACGAAGATACAAATTGATCCAGGAAAGACGGCCGAGTAAGAAGTCTTATGGATTTATCTGTCGCAAAACATGGTTTTGCCAAAAAAAAAAAAAAAAAAAAAAAAAAAAAAAAACCCTAAAAATTACCGAGCGTCGCGACGCACGACCAATTTCAGCGTCGCGACACTGGTTTGTTTACAAGCCTAAAACCAGCAGCCACCACGCACAGATCACTCCTCCTTCTTCACAGATCTCACCATTTTCTCTCAACCCAGCAGCCAAATCCATCCACAACCGCACCACCACCCACCACGCACGATCCAGCCAACTACAACCACACCGCCACAGCCGAGATCGACCAGAAACCAGAAACCACCGAGCCCTTTCTTCGCCGAGTCAAAACCAAGCCAGATCTGCCGTGAACCTCACCACCGTGAGCCATCCTTGTCAAACCGAAATCTACCACTACCGCCGAGTTCAACCACCGAGCCCAACCTTCGCCATGTCAAACACCAAGCTTTACCGAGCCACCAGAACCGAACCAGCCATCACCGAACCGCAAAAGACGAGAGACACCATCACCGAGAGATCCACCAGCCGCATCAACAACCACCGCAAGCCAACCCCCGAGAGCCATCCTTGCCGTGAGCAAATCTTCATCTTTACCGAGACCTTCATCACCGATTCCGAGCACCACCACCTCGCTTGGACTGAACGGAGCCGTGACTCAACAACCAAAACACCCCCAAACCGAGACTGCAACCATTTCGCCTGAACCGCAACCACCACAGCCCAGCCACCACAAACCGAGAACCAAGAGAAGCCGTGACCATCACTGCCGTCCTCCAACAACCAACACACCAGAAACCGTGAACCACCGTAACAGCCACCAATCTTCACTGCCGAGAGTATCACCACTGCCAAATCAGAATTTGAAATAACGGTAATAATTTGATAAAAAGTTGATTTGGTAATTGGTAAACTGAGAAAAAAAAAATTGAATTGTGATTTGGTTGATTATAACTGTGGATTGGATTACGAAGTGTTGGATTGTTGGTAGTTTGATTAGTAGTTGTGGGGGCGAAGAATTGAATTGGAGTGTTTGTGGCATTTGATAGATTTAGGTTGTGTTGGATAATCAAAAATTCAGGGGAGACTCTGTCGGATTTTTCTAAAAAATGCCAAAGTTGGGATTTGATTGGTGATAATTTTTTAGGATGAATTTGGGGAGATTTTAAATTTTTAAAGGAGACTCTGTCGAAATTTTCACTAAAAAAAAAATCGTCAAGTATCAATTGGACATAAATTTTTCCTATCGGTAATTTTTCCTGTAAATTTCAGCTGACTAGGTAATATCTTCTAATCTCTTGTGTATACATACTGTGAACTTTTTAATTTTGTGTGTTATTTTTGTAGGGAAAAGCACAAGCAAGCATTTTAAGACAAAAGAATTATGTTTGGCAATCAATGATGAGAAACAATTCATTAGCGATGGCTGAATAAGGAATAAAATCTTGAGACAAATCCTAATGAATTTATACTACGCGAGTGGCGTATTGCATACACAATTCCGTTGCCTTAATTATTGCTTTGATTCACTTTTCTTTTGTAATTATCTTTATTTTCGTAGACAGGATCCAGACTTTTTGACCTTTCACGATTCATTTTGTTGTTTAGCTAACAAGCTTCCTCTGGAAGATACTTGTGCTATTTTTACTTACCCTTTTCAGGTATTATAAATTCAACTCATCATTGCACATTTGAAGATATCCAGAGTAAAACATGGAAGCCACTTCAAGAAGACGAGTTGAAAACATTTGTGTGTTTTGCGGTAGTACGGTTGGTACTAAACCACAATACATAGAAGCAGCACAGGAATTGGGTCGAGTCTTAGCCGCAAGGAATATACACTTAATATGGCGGAGGTAGGTAATCTCGGACTAATGGGGATTGTATCAAAGGCTGTACAGGAAGGAGGCAGTCATGTTTTGGGAATCGTACCAAAACCCTTGGCAGAGGCTAACCTTATTGGATCATCAAACGGAGAGGAACTGATCGTGCCAGGTATGTCTGAACGACTGGTAGAAATGATTAACCGTTCTGATGCTTTTATTGCTTTGCCAGGAGGCTTGGGCACATTGGAGGAAATTTTTATTGTACTATCTTGGGCGAACCTAAACATACACCAGAAACCAATTGGGCTGTACAACGTTGATGGTTTTATGATTTTCTTTGTGTGTTTCTTGATGATGCTCGAAGAAATGGGTTCGTGTCAAAACCTTTAAAAGAACTCCTCTTTACTGCCAGAACTGCTCCAGATTTAATTGACCAACTCATAGCCTATGAACCGAAAGTTGACCCTATCATTTCAAAGATAAATTGGTCTGAGGACGATCGTGGTAAGAGACGTCGAATTAATCTGGATCTTAACCTGTAATTTTCCTGTAGAATTTCAACTAACCAGGTATTATTTTCTAAACTCTTCTTCTACTATTTAAGACATTGGGGACAATGTCTCATTTAGGTTTGGGGGTGAGGTATAGTTAATAATACTTGTTTGTATTGTGTTTTATTTTTTAGTCCAAAATTTTTCGAAAAATACAAAAAAATTGAAAAATTTTCAAAAATTACAAAAATATTTTGCTTTTTATGTTTTTATTTTGACTAAAAAGGTGAATTGGTAAGAAATAGCCGAGTAAGGAGTTTCCACTCTTGAGACGTATTTCAAACCATTTATTTCGAATAAGTTAATTTTTGTTTATTTCCTTTTGAATTATTTAAATTGTGAATTCTCCATAATACTGACTAAAATGAATCTTCATATGCTCATTTGACAGGTATTATCAACATACATAGTAACATACAGACATGAGCTGTAATTGAAAAATTTGTAATATTCCGTGCTATAGTTTAATTGGAGGAAGCATCTATACATAGTTATGGAATAAAAAAAAAAAAATAAAAAAATAAAAAAATAAAAAAATTTCTGATGTAAAAAAATAAAGTATTTAAGATCCGGGTTATTAAGTCTGTAAGGGTGTTTTAACACCCAGTGCCCTAAAACCAACTGGTTTGGGAGTCATTGGCCCAAAGCTCGTTACATGGATCGAAGATACTGCAAAAAATATATTCATATCTGAAGTCTGAGTAATTAAGTTCGTAGGGGTGTTAACACCTGGTGCCCTAAAGCCAACTGGTTTGGGAGTCACCAACCCAAAGCTCGCTACATAGACGGAAGGTATTGTATATAAATAAAAAGTCAAAATTCAGAAAAGCAAAGAAAAAATCAGAAAAATCAGAAAATTATTCCATTACTACAAAAAGGTGTGAAATCTGATAGAACTTTAGGACAAAAATATTACTCTCTTATCAACTGCACTTATGACTGTTGTGGGCAAAAATGAGTTGTTTAATATTATGTTGACTGTGTATATGAAGAAAGATAAAAATAATCGGAGAGAGAATTTACTTATTCGGTAATTTAGAAAGAAACAAAACAACTAGTAACTTGTAGTAGAAGTTTCACCTGATTAGTTACTAACTTTTTTATTCTCTTTTCGCTTGTCTTTTTGCTTTTGTGTGCATTAGTTTTAATACCTTTTTACTTTTGTAAAATGTTTGTGGGTATCATTGCTGTAAACCCTCACGAGACTACACTCGTCCACTAGGGACACCTAGGGGTTTAAAGGCTTGTTGCATATGCTAAATGCAACCGTGATCCCTACGAAAATGGTTTAGTTAAATTTTATTATGTTATTCCATTTTGTATTTTGCTCGAGGACTAGCAAAATGTTAGGTTTGGGGGTGTGATGAGTGGTATTTATATCACTATTTCCCACTCATTTAATCTAATATTTTGTATAGTTTCTTGAGTTTTGTGAATGTTTTGATGTGTTTTGTGTTATTTTGTAGATAAATAAAGTTTGGAAAGCACTGGAGGCAATTTGAGGCAAAACCGGAAAAAAATGCGTCAACAGGGATATTTTCGTCTCTCAGCGTCGCGACGCTGGAAACTGCTGCCGCCGCGCCCCCAGCGTGCGCCGAATCTGCTAACATGCGCCGGGTCCACAAAATCAGAATCTGAGAAAATTTGACTTTGCTAACATGCGCCGTGACACGTGTCACCATCACAACAGAGATGTTAAAATGCGCCGTGCCACGTGTCGAAATCCTATTGCTTGGACGGCCACCGACCCACGTGTCATCCTACGTGTCGCCACATCATCGTCCACATCAGCAGCCACATCAGCAAGTCAACCGAGTCAACATGCCATGTCATCATCAGCCAATCACAGCGCGACACGTGTCAACCTCTCATTCGTCTGACGGCCGCCGCCCCACGTGTCGCCACGTTGTCTTCCACATCATCACAGTGACGTCACCAATGACGTCATGAACAGTGACACGTCACCAATGACGTCAGCATAATAATTGAGTTTTAGCCGCCATGACACGTGTCGCTTCAACAGTCAGCCGCCATGCCACGTGTCGCTTTCTCATTGTGCCACGTCAACCAAATAGTGAAAAATCCAGCGTCGCGACGCTGAGGGCTTGGCGTCGCGACGCGCGAACAGTGACCAAACAGTGAAAACTTTTGCTATAAATAGATGGCGAATTTTCAGATTTTATATACCTCACACCTCTCTCTCTCTTGATTTCTCTCTCTAGAGAGAGTTTCTCTCTCTAGAATTTTTATTTTTATTTTTATTTTTAGTTTTTTTAATTTATTTATTTGTAATTTATTTTTATTACCATTTGTAATAATAGTAATTTAATTTTTACTTTTTACTTTTTACAGTTTTTACTATTCATGAGAAAGTAATTTCCCAGCTAGGGTGAAAGGTAATTCTTTTACTGTTACTATTTAGATTAATCTCCCTTAAAAATAATATATTAACTATTTAAAATTCTGATTAATAAAGGAATACCGCTATATTGGTCGGTTGGTATATTTATTTTCTGTTAGTTTGAACCTGATTAATCAAGGATACCGCCAGATTGGTCGGTTGATAAATTTATTTTGGTACCGCCTTTATGGCTGGATTATGGACAAATATTACCGCCTATATGGCTGGTTGGACTTAATTGGACTTAATCAGGATACCGCCAGATAGGTCGGTTGGTTAAATAATATCACAAGTTTATATATTATTTTATGGGAGATATCTAAATTAGTAGTAGTAAAAGTAATTCCTTTTACCTTAGCATTTTATTTTATTGTAATTTACTTTTTAGCATTTTTACTTTATGTCTTTTAATTTTATGTTTTTACTAGTTATAATTATGTGTTAGTTTTTCTAAGGTTGTGATGAATTTCAATATCACCAGTTTATAAGGGTTAGATTATAGTTTGGGTAATTTAAAGGTTTATTTATTAAGTCTTAAGCTTAATGCTTTTTGTTGTCTGATCACCAATAAAATTGATTAGGTAAATCTAAAATGAACTAGACATAGGAATTTTAGGTTTCAGCCTTAGACTTAATAGCCCACGATCTTCCTTGAGGATAGATAACCCTTTAATAGATTTCCTTACAGGATAGGAATATACCTGTCGGGCGAGGGTAGCCATAAATTGGAACTTAATCTTAATGAATTCAGATAATGTGGTTGACATAGGAATATGGTTCAATTGGGTTATACTGGGTATTTGTGTCTGACCATCGACAGATGCTTTCGCATAATTTTGTGTTCCAGGTTAATAAATCATTGTATTTCCTAACTATAAAATAATCACTTCATTTTTATAATGATTGGAATAAATCACAACCCTAGATCTTTGTGTCTTTCGTTATTTTCCTTAGTATTTTCTTTTGTCTTTTTATTTATTTATTTTGCAAAGCCACATTCAACCAAACAAACAAACAATCTCTCTCTTATCCATTTAATTAGATATTTGTAATTAAATAGATTCAACAATTAATAACAACAGTAGGAAATAAGTCCTCGTGGGATCGATATTTTTATACTACTTGAACGATACGTGCGCTTGCGTTATACGTGTGTGTTTACGCCGGTCACATTCGAGAACGCGTTCGAACGGAACCAGACCTGATGCATGCAACACATTCATAGATAAACAAATCCACAATGTGGGACCTCACGTATCTGATTGAACTCATCTCACATCCAATCGAATATACACCAACCGGCGCGGCAAAGCATCGTGGTAAAGGATTTTAACCCCTCCAAATAGGGGACCTTTAATCCGACTTACTAAGCCCATGCATTCGATCGCGTCATGCATACAAAAATAAAGACAATAACCTCAAAATTAGTATGTCTGATTGAACATATCTTACATCCAATCGAACACACATCAACCGGCGCGGCAAAGCATCGTGGTAAAGGATTTTTAACCCCTCCAAATATGGGACCTTTAATCCGACTTACTAAGCCCATGCACTCGATCGCGTCATGCATACAAAAATAAATACAATAATATCAAACTTAGTATGCCCGATTGAACATATCTTACATCCAACCGAACACACATCAACCGGCGCGGCAAAGCATCGTGGTAAAGGATTTTAACCCCTCCAAATAAGGGACCTTTAATCCGACTTACTAAGCCCATGCACTCGATTGCTTCATACATAAACAAGTAACATGCGGAATTCAAATGACGAAAAGTAAATAAATCAAAGCAATATAAAACAAAAGAAGGTGCCGTTTACTCAAGCGGTACGTGGAGTTGTATCCTGAGTACAGATCATACTATCGTCCATTCGGAATCGGCTATGAAATTTATGTCCGGGTTTCCATCCGATTATACCGCGAGAGTTGACACATCTTTCATTTTATTCCAAGGCCACAACATACAATATTTCGTAATACATGCATATTTATCTACTCAAGGGCCACAACATGCATTTCAACATAACAATCATGCGAACGATATTCAATAAATGATAGAAATAAAACAGAAAACGAATGTGGAAAATACCCTCAGGTCTAACCTTTTTTTTTTGCCGACTTTCAGACTTGCGTTTCACGGAGATGGAAGGGTAAAGCTCCTTAACTTCTCTGGTTCACTGGTTTAACGTCTTAGCTCACTGTTTTACTGTTTTGCTTACTTTTCGGCCTCCGTTTTGCTGCTGTTTCTTCTGTATTTTCTGCTCACTGTTCAGGTCACTGTTTTGACGTTTCAACAGACTGTTTTGGGTGTTTTCTAAAGGTTTAAGTGCAGTTTTTGTGATTATTTTAGGGATTATGAGTGCAGTATTTTTATGTTACTGTTTTAAGGATTTTAGGGACTGTTTGGGTGTTTTTTGGGCTGTATTTGCGTGTCCTAAGGCTGTGGTATGGGGCTGTGTATTCGGCTATGGAGGGACTTGGAGGAGGGGGTGGTTGTTTCGGTTATTGAATGAGGTATATGAGAGAAATTGTTTCACTTCTTTATGTTATTACTGTGAATGATATTGTGTGAAGGTGATGGGAAATTCTTTGCTTGCTTTCTTCTTGTGATGGGCGTGAACTATATGTGTATGAGCTAGGGGAGTGCATATCTTGGTTAGGGGTTGTTTATATAGAGAAGGGCTAGGGCTTCCCATTGTCTCACAAGGAAGGGATTGGATTTGGTGTCAAACAAGGAAAGGATTTGATTGATTGGGGGGACAAATTTGGCTTAGATTAGGAAGTCAATATCTTTAAATTGGTTATGAGTGATTTAATTAGGCATGACATCCTTTTAATTTAGTATATGATTTTGTTTAGTTAGGGAAGCTAATATATTTGATTTATCTAAATTAGGTATGATTATATTTTATGTTTTATTTAATTGGTAAATGGTTTAATATTTTTTATTTAATTCAATGTTTAACTTAATTAATATTTGATTTAATTTGGGTGTAATTTAAGGGCCTTGGGCGTGTGGGGCCTAGCAGAAACCAGAAATACCGACACCGTTCGAACGCCTCTTTAGAAACGCTGCACGAACACCCGCAATCTGTTCGACGTTCGAATGTGGTGGTAACGAACGCAGCACGAACGAAAACAGTGAACTTGATGACATACTTATTCCGAATTTCCCATTTCGACGTCCGTTTCCCGCAATATCCTTAACTTAAAAAAAAGGTAGTGCCTCCAACTGAGACTCATCATCGGGGTTTCACATGCAAAAATGCAATGCCTACAGTCGCCCCCACTTTGATGGGACTTGTGCAGTGTGTGACTTTTGAACAATCCTATAAAAGTTATGCAATGCATTTTCACTTACCTGGCTCGTCTGCTGCCCGCGAGCTGAGTTGGTGTTGCAGTGGACCTCGATCATGGGACGCATCCCAATAACTGCAACCGACAATGGGGGCACCTCGACCTGGGACGCATCCTGATACCGCTGAAAAATGAGGACCTCGCCCTAGAACAAATGATGTAGTTGGCCCTCGACCCTGGGATGCATCCCGGAACTACAACTGATGATGCAGTGGGCCCTCGACCCTGGGACGCATCCCAGAACTGCAACTGTCAACAGGGGTACCTCGACCCTGGTACGCATCCTAAAACTGCTGACGATGTAGGCTTCTCCCCCAAGCTGATATGAGCCTCGCCCCCTAGGACTTATCCCCAAATATTGTTGATGTGGGCCTCGCCGCCTGGGACTCATCCCCAAAACTGTTGATGTGGGCCTCGCCCCTGGGACTCATCCCCAAAACTGTTGATGTGGGCCTCGCCTCCAGGGACTCATCCCCAAAACTGAAACTGCGCTGACGCTGTTTGGCTCATTTCTGCCGCTTTCTCCTTTCTTCGAACCTGCGAACAAAAAAAAAACAAACACGAAGAGAATGCAATGTTACGTGTATGCATGAATGATTTTCTTATCCCATTGGGTTAGGTCTTCTACCAATTTCCTTGGTGACTGCTTGGTATTCTCTCCCTCAAGCAAAGTACTGTTTCAATCTGTCTACGTTGATTGGCTCGGTGAACTCGTTCCCTTCCAAGTCTGATAGCTTCTCTGCTCCATTTCCCATTACATTCTGCACTATGTAAGGTCCTTCCCAGTTAGGTTTGAACTTTCCTCTTGGATCTGTCGTCGACGGTCTTGATTGCTTAAGTACCAAATCTCCCTTTCTGATCTTAGTGGGGCATACTTTCTTATTGAATGCTCGGGCTAGTCTCTTCTGATACAACTGCATGTGATACAAAGACTTCGTTCTCTTCTCATCTAATAGTGCTAACTGATCAAATCTCTGTGCGGCCCATTCTTGTTCCGGTAATTCTGCCTCTGTTAATACCCTCATAGACTGTATTTCCACTTCTACCGGTAATATTGCTTCCATTCCATAGACCAAAGAGTAAGGTGTGGCCCCTGTTGCTGTTCTTACTGATGTTCTGTACCCTCACAAAGCATATGGTAGTTTCTCGGCCCAATCTCTGCAGTTCTCTGTCATCTTGGCTAAAATCGTCTTTATAGTCTTGTTGGCTGCCTCAACTGACCCATTTGCCTGCGGCCTGTACGGTGATGACTTGTGGTGGCCTATCCCGTACCTTTGTAACATTGCCTTCGTCTCTCCTTGAAACTGAACTCCGTTGTCTGTCACTACATGATGCGGCATACCATTGTTGGACAATTATGACCCATAGCGTCACTATTTGTACAGATCATGGTGTTGTTGTACAAATTAACTATCTGACAAGGAGATTGCACTCTTATCATTTGTGATTAGATCACCTAGATGTATAAATGATAGGAGGTACTTATGATTAGTTCCTGGATTGAGATGATATGAGACAGTATCAGTCCACGAAGGATTAATCATTAAATATCCCTAGTCGTAGTATTATTGAGACTGGACATCGATAATGCGGAATAAACTAGTATTACACTTGTGCATGTTATGTGAGATCATAACGGCATAGTTCTCATATATTTGGGTATAGGATACTCATGCAAGTGTAATAGGAGGTTGTGTTTTACCGATGGTACGGAAAATAGCTTCGCTCTGGATAGACCCCTCGGAATTCCATTGGTAGTATGACTATGTGTCTATGGAAGTCCGAAATCAGGGTAGGTGTATTTGGTCTTAACCTGAGACTTGCACCGCTAATACTTGCGACAATTGGTATGCTTTAGTTTTGGTCGTCCAGGGCTTTTACCGGTTCTGTGTACGCCTCTGCTAGGTATATTGAGAATCATAGTGTATTGGGTGTGATGTCAAGACGGAAGTATCACTCCAGTCATAGTGGAGATGATGTCACGTAGGATACGGTACTAGTGCTCTTAAGTACTACAGTCATCGAGATATTATGACTAGGTCGTGTATATCCGATAATAGAGACTAGTTACCAGACATCCGACATGTGCTTCGTACGGGGCAGATACATTCCAGCCCCAGGCCTAGCACGTGACAATTCGATACTGGATCGCAATACCAATACTACGTATACTACGTCTGACATAGATTATATATTCCAGTAAGAATATTTCTGGAGAATTAGGTAGGCACGGTGCTTTGCTAGAAGCCAACCATGTCTTGTAAATCGGTAAGCACGTGGTACGAGGTACGCACGTATTCGGATAATCCGATGACCTTATTTACTGCCAACATATCCAGGGATCTCTTGGGTCGCTTCCCAAAGATTCACCGATGACAGTTGATTTAAATTAGAATTAATCTGGGATTAATTAAGAGAGAGAATTTATCTGGGATTAATTAAGATGGAGAAAATTAATCTGGGATTAATTGAGGTATTATTTAATCTGGGATTAAATGTGTTCGGAAGAAGAGAGAGAACGCGATTAATTTGGAATTAATCGGTAGAATAAATTTAATAGTTAAATTTGATTTTTCTATTTAATTTATTCGTATGGGCTAAAATTAATATATCGGATATATTAATATGAATTGGATTTCATTACGAAATTAAAGTCGGACTTTAATATGAACGAACGAATTAATTTAGAATTAATTCGTAGACGACATTCGTAATATATTTGCGAGGCATCGTTATTTAATTAAACTAGATTTAATTATTTAGCGATGAGAATTCGTTTAATCGGATTAAACGGATCCGAGCCGCGGCAAATGTTCGTAGAGACATTTGAATTTTGAATTCAAATGTGGGGCCCACTTTAAATGTGGTAGTTGGGAGAGTGGTTGGCATTTATGCCATACCATCCACTTTCCAACCACCTTGGAATGGTTTTGGCAAAACCATTTACCGAACCACCTTGTTTAGGTGAAAATGGTAAAAGGGATTTTACCAAAAACCTTCTCTCTCTCTCTTTGGTGTATGCTTCACACAAAACACACTTGGAACAAAATGGAAACCCTAATACACTCTCAAATGGGCGTGAACTTGGTGTCCATCTTCTCTTTGATTTTGTGGCAAAATCAACAAAGCTAGCACTTGGAGAAATCAACTAAGGTGATAGGGAAACTACTTCAAGAGTTGGAATCTTCACTTAAAGCTTGGATCTTGGAGATCTCTTCTCAAAAATTTAAAGCTCAAATCTGTTCATTGTAAGTATATTCCGCAACTTATTTTGAATTTATGAACATGTTTTCATGCTTATTAGATCCTTCGCATGTTCTAGGAACACTAACAATGGTATCAAGAGCCAATTTTAAGCATGAAAATTTTAGGGTTCATGAGACTAAAATTTGGGGCTTTTATGTTTTGACCATGATTTCTTCAAATTGATGATTTGAGCATGCTTAGATTATGATAACTTAGAGTTATGCATGATTAGATTTGAAACAAATCAAATGAATCAAAAATTAATTTTTTTTTAGTGAGGCCGAATCTATATGTGCAGTGGACTGCAGTTTTTTTTTTTATTTTTGTAACATGAAATGATGTGTTTAAATGCATGTTTAAATGTTGATTGTTGGTTTGATTATATTAGAATCAAAGTCAATAATGTTTATGTTAAATCAAAGAGCATGTTGAGCATGAAATGATGAATTTAGGATTCAATTTGTGTTGAGCATGAAATGATGTGTTTTGGCTTCAATTTGTGTTAAGCATAAATTGATGGATTAAGCATGATTAATTAAGTTAATTGGTATTTTGGAAATATTGAGTTTAATTAATTAATCATGGCTAATACACTTTAATTAAAGTAATTGTGATATTTGGAATATTATAATTATGTTAATAAGCCTTTAATTAAGAATTGGGCTAAAAGTGTGTATTTGGGCTTAATGGGCTTGGTTTGTCCAAGTTTGGTTTTGGATTGGATCCAATTGGGCCCAAAATCAATTCCATAAAGTCCAAATACATCACTTGGCCCTTTAAAGAATTTAATTGGGCCTAATGGGTCTAAATTAATTTGTAGCCAATATGGTGATTCCTATTGGGCCTTGGCATTTTGGGTTTGACCCATTATGGCCAAAGCCCATGCCTTAAGAATTAATTAAAAGCCCAATGGACTTTAATTAAAATGACATTGGATGTTATTGGGCCTTTGAGACCCATTGGGATTGGATTTGGAATCCAAGTCTTTGAGGCTTGTAAATAAGTGTAAATATTTAATTTGGAATTAGTATTGAATACAAATAAATTGGATTTAAAGTTGTAGTTCAATATAATTCAAGAATACTTACTTTGAGTATTTATTCTTAAACGAGTTTGACTCATGCAAATCAAATCGTTGTATGAACATTATATGGTCATTAATTCAAAGATTAATTAATTGGATTAGATTGATTGAATAACATGATTTGTATGAATACATGAATGTGTTGTATGAATAATGTATATCAGATGGATATTAGAAGGGCAATGACAGTTTTGGAAATTGTTGTAATAAGTTTAGAATTTATTAAATTGGACCTACGTGTCCAGCCTTTTATCTCATTTCTCATTGTATTTCTCTTCTCACCTATTCCCCTCAATGTAAATGAGGTTTCTTTATTGTATTCAGTAATTGGGTAGAAGTTAGAATAGTTCTAGCCGGGGAGAGGAAAGTGAGTGATTTGTTCTAGGAACAATTTGTGACATACATCCGTATATCATTATTAATTTATTTATTTATACGCGCTTTATTATGTATTTAGAATGCATGTTTAAGGGTGTATGATGATGAGACCTTAACAAAGATAATAAATTGGTTGCCAATTTGCACGCGAAAAACCCTCAAAACATATTAAGCATTTTTCCTTCCGTTGAGTGATTCTAACTCAATATCCAAGTTGGCATTGGTTGTTGGCCAAAGTCAAGACCTTTGTCAATTGCGGATGTGTTTGAATCATGAGAGTTTTGTTCCATATCGGTGTCTTGTCCAAGTCGTGATTTGTTGGCCAAAGTCAAGATCACTTCTTGTCCATCGACATTGATTACGAAGCTTTCCATGTCAATGGGTTCCGCTTAACTGGAATCATTAAGTTTGTTGTGCCAAAGCCAAGGCTTAGTTGATTCAGAGGAAAAAGGTTAGGTAATATATTGGATATATTGGCATATATAAGATATATGTTTCGGACTTGGATGTCCACCTACTGGATCTAGGAATTGGATAGGATCCAATTGATCTTGGAGATCTACCTAGTTAAGTATCATACAATTTGTTGGCCAAAGTCAAGATTGTGTGTTATTTAACGGGATCCTAGCCCACTAGGAAACATGGTTTCCCGAGTACTCGACAGAGGGTTAGAGGCTCGCAGAAAAATAGTGGGAGGCAAGAATTAAATTGCAATATTCGTTTAGATACTTGCCATACGCGCTCAATCAAATATCATTCGTCAAATAAATTAAATGTTAGTTTGACTAATATTTAATAGTTGTTTTAATTTAACAGTTAGACTGTATTCAAACTACTTCATTTATAGTTGATTATATAATTGGATTATAGTAATTAATATATATTTGAATTTTACCCTTCAATTATAGTTGATTATATAATTGGATTATAGTAATCAATATATTTGGATTTTACCAATCATTTATAATGATTATATAATTGGATTATAGTAATCAATATATATTTGATTTTAACCAATAAAATGTAATAAGTTATATAGTTAGACTATAGTAATCATTACATTAGATTGAACCTGAAATCGTTGATTAAATAGTTGACTATTAGAATCAAGATTAAATTGAAATATTAGTGTTTGAAACATTATCCTAGAGAAAATGTGTTTAGACGACTTTAATTTTCAAATTGGGAATAAATTTCAGGATAGTCCTGAAACTAAGAAGTTACTTTATTTGATAAAATACATCTTAGGCCTAAGCTCGAAGTTAAGCAAATAGTAGAGCATAATCTTGGAAGATTCATGTGATGATAACTTTAATGCTTAATCCATTATGCTTGCCAAAATGACTCCTTAATTTCTTAATCAGAAGTAAGGATTAGATCCTTAAAGTATGATAATGAATTGAAGGATCTTCATAGATCTATTCTTAGATCTTAGAAGTATTGAATTGCAATAAACAACTCTTGGAGAGTTAATGACTATTCTCAAGGAGACCAAAGTCAAAGTTTGCAATAAGGCAAGTAGCGCAAGGCGCACCCTACTTCAATATTCTAGAAGGCCAAGGCTTGGCCAAAGACTTCTGGATATGAAAAGGGCAAAGGCAAAATCATTATAATCTTCTAGGAAGATAAATGACATATCCCAAATGTCTGCCTAACTGGTGGTAAACGGGGTCATTGAAGCATGACTGCCGTATGGACAAGCAGACATGAAGAATAGAAGACAGGACAAGGTTCTGACTTCAAATATGTTTGTCATAAATATGTTCACTACTAGTATTAAATTTGTATTTTAGATACTTAGTGTGATACATAAATATACATTGATGTGCAGAATCTGCTATGAGCAGGAAACTGACTTCAATTGTGAATTAATCTGCAAATCAGAAACGGACGAAAGTCGTTGTTTCAACCGTAGATACCTAAGTTTAGGAACTTCCATTTTGGGTGTGTACTTAATTAGGAAACTGTTATAATGTAACTAGTTTGACTAGAAATATTATCTCTATATCGAGTATAACTCGTTGCGAGTATACCTTTATATTCTAGAACACTAAAGTGTTTTATTATATAAGGATGATGTTGAGATAAACACATTAGATGTGAATAACAGTATTTATATTTTGAATATAAATAAATCTCAACATATAACATGACAAACAAATAGCTCAAACTGATTTGATCAGATGAGACTTATTTGTGGCAGTGCTGTCTGGGACACATAAAAAGACTCGTATATCCACACTTTTGAAGAGTGGATACTAGGACAGATTTGATTCCACTCAAATAAAGTCTACGAATCTAGTTTATTAGGTAAAGTACCTAAAATACCTTTTACTTGGTGAAAGTGCAAGAACCACCGATCTGTCAGCCCTATTCATAGTGAAGCAAGTGGGCCCATGTCTAGCTAGGCTAGAGGTGGATATGAATGTTTCGTGACCTTACGGATGTGGCATCGCGTTATGGTTATATGTTTCTTATGAAACACAAATCAGAAACTTTTAGAGTTTTGACACGAAATAGACGAATAGATCGGCTAAAGTATTAAAACATCACGGTTTGACCATGATGAAAATACTTAAGCAGTAAGTTTCTCATATACTTGAAAGAGTATAGTATTCTTTCAATGAGGACTCCTCCTGGAACACGTCAGTTTGACGGTGTGTCCGAACGGAGAAACCAAATTTTGTTGGACATGATAAGGTTAATCATGAGTCGCTCTGAGCTACCATTTTCCTTCAAAAGGGATAAGCATTAATAGTGCAATACTTATTTTGAATAAGGTTCCATAAAAAATCTTGTTTGACAAATTTCATATTAGATATAAACAGGAAAGAAACTGGGCTTTCTCACTCCTGATGATTTGGGAATGCTAGGCATACGTTTGGATGATACCAAACTAGAACCCAAATTGGATAAGTGCCTAATGTAATTGGTTATCCTAAGGAAACCAAAGTATAGTACTTATACAACTCACTAGAGAACAATGTAATTGTTGCTCACCATGCGGTTTTCCTAAGAGGAATACCGATATGCAGTGGTAAGTGGGAGGATAGTAAAACTCGATGAAAATCGGAGTTATACTGTTCAAGGCACCAAGTCCTTATGGAACACAAATAGTTCATCAAGGATGAAACTGTACCAGTAATCTTCGAATACACAAGAACCGCGTAGGTCGGAGAGAGTCAGAAAACAACCTGGGGTATGGGTTTCTGATCTCACCTCATAAAGATGTCAGTCTTATGAGGAATACGAACTGACTACGTATGAAGAAGTGATACAAGGTATCGACTCCCTATTATGGCAAAGTACCATGAGTCCGAAATGGATTCCATGTATAACAACTACGTTTGGACACTAGTTGTTGTACCACAAGGCATTGTGCCTATTGGTACTATATAAGTCTTCAAGGAAGACATACATGGAAGGCAACATACCAACGTACTAAGCTAGGCTTGTAGCGAAAAGGTGTCGTTATCAACATTGTGTTGATTACAACGAAATCTTTATCTATTGCCACGTTAAATCCATTTGGATAATGCTTGCTGATGCTGCATGTTTCATTTATGAAATATGGTAGCTGAACCGGAAAATCGCTTTCCTAAAAAGGAAACCTTTTGGAGGATGTTTACAACATCCTGATGGTTTTGTCGTATCAAAACTAGCAAACAAGGTTTGCAGGTTATTCGATCCATGTTTGGATTGAAGCAAGCATTAGGTTCTTGGAATTATCTTTTCGATGTAATCATAATAGTTTATGATTTAATTCAAAACGAGAAATGATTCTTGTGTATATAAGGAGGTTAGTGAGAGCGCACTGACATTGAATGTCCTAAAGAAATGATAATATATCATTTCTTGGAAATGATATTCCCATATTACAATCGGTGAAAGCTTGGATTTCATGAAAATTCTCCGTAGAATTCTTGGGAGAAACAACCTTTATTCTAGAATAAAGATCTATTGGGATAGATTTAAAGTTGTTAAAACTCTCCGAGAACTAGTACATTGGAAAATGTACGTGACCTGGTGTCTCATACGCTTTGAGCATATGGAGTCACAAACAGGCAAATCCTAGTGATGGTCACTGGATTGATGTTAAGAACATACTTAGTATCTTAGAGACTAAGCATGATGTCTTAAAATATGGAGAAGGAGAACTTGAAGTGACTGGGATCACTTATGCAAGTTTCCTAACCGATAAAAATAATGGTACTATACAGTTTGAATAACGGAACGGTGAGCTGGAAATCTTCCAAGCAAGATACTGTTACCGAATAAACAACAAATGCGGGTTATTGCTGCGGCTGAGACAGCAATAGAAGCCATCTGGGTCATTAACAAATCTAATTAGATTAGATATAGTTCTGTTAGCAGCTGTGCTAGGCTACAGCGCATACTAAAGAATTAATGGTCTCATCAACGATCCAGATATATACTTCGACTATTCATCTGATTCGTTCGGATCATACATCGTGGCGATGTGATGATCGAATACATTGCATCAGACGATAATCATACAAATCCATTGACGAAAGCCTTTCCTTAGCAGTTTGAGCGAACCGTACATAGTTCGGGTGTAAGACACTCGAGTGACTGGCTATAGCCTAAGTGGGAGATTGTTGGACAATTATGACCCATAGCGTCACTATTTGTAAAGATCATGGTGTTGTTGTACAAATTAACTATGTGACAAGGAGATTGCACTCTTATCATTTGTGATTAGATCACCTGGATGTATAAATGATAGGAGGTCCTTATGATTAGTTCCTGGATTGAGATGATATGAGAGAGTATCATTCCACCAAGGATTAATCATTAAATATCCCTAGTCGTAGTATTATCGAGACTGGACATCGATAATGCGGAATAGACTAGTATTACACTTGTGCGTGTTATGTGAGATCATAACGGCATAGTTCTCATATATTTGGGTATAGGATACTCATGCAAGTGTAATAGGAGGTTGTGTTTTACCGATGGTACGGAAAATAGCTTCGCTCTGGATAGACCCCTCGGAATTCCATTGGTAGTATGACTATGTGTCTATGGAAGTCCGAAATCAGGGTAGGTGTATTTGGTCTTAACCTGAGACTTGCACCGCTAATACTTGCGACAATTGGTATGCTTTAGTTTTGGTCGTCCAGGGCTTTAATCGGTTCTGTGTACGCCTCTGCTAGGTATATTGAGAATCGTAGTGTATTGGGTGTGATGTCAAGACGGAAGTATCACTCCAGTCATAGTGGAGATGATGTCATGTAGGATAAGGTACTAGTGCTCTTAAGTACTGCAGTCATCGGGATATTATGACTAGGTCGTGTATATCCGATAATAGAGACTAGTTACCAGACATCCGACATGTGCTTCGTACGGGGCAGACACATTCCAGCCCCAGGCCTAGCACGTGACAATTCGATACTGGATCGCAATACGCAATACTACGTATACTACGCCTGACATAGATTATATATTCCAGTAAGAATATTTCTGGAGAATTGGGTAGGCACGGTGCCTTGCTAGAAGCCAACCATGTCTTGTAAATCGAAAAGCCGTGGTACGAGGTACGCACGTATTCGGATAATCCGATGACCGTATTTACTGCCAACATATCCATGGATCTCTTGGGTCGCTTCCCAAAGATTCACCGATGACAGTTGATTTAAATTAGAATTAATCTGGGATTAATTAAGAGAGAGAATTTATCTGGGATTAATTAAGATGGAGAAAATTAATCTGGGATTAATTGAGGTATTATTTAATCTGGGATTAAATGTGTTCGGAAGAGAGAGAACGCGATTAATTTGGAATAATCGGTAGAATAAATTTAATAGTTAAATTTGATTTTTCTATTTAATTTATTCGTATGGGCTAAAATTAATATATCGGATATATTAATATGAATTGGATTTCATTACGAAATTAAAGTCGGACTTTAATATGAACGAACGAATTAATTTAGAATTAATTCGTAGACGACATTCGTAATATATTTGCGAGGCATCGTTATTTAATTAAACTAGATTTAATTATTTAGCGATGAGAATTCGTTTAATCGGATTAAACGGATCCGAGCCGCGGCAAATGTTCGTAGAGACATTTGAATTTTGAATTCAAATGTGGGGCCCACTTTAAATGTGGTAGTTGGGAGAGTGGTTGGCATTTATGCCATACCATCCACTTTCCAACCACCTTGGAATGGTTTTGGCAAAACCATTTACCGAACCACCTTGTTTAGGTGAAAATGGTAAAAGGGATTTTACCAAAAACCTTCCCTAATACACTCTCAAATGGGCGTGAACTTGGTGTCCATCTTCTCTTTGATTTTGTGGCAAAATCAACAAAGCTAGCACTTGGAGAAATCAACTAAGGTGATAGGGAAACTACTTCAAGAGTTGGAATCATCACTTAAAGCTTGGATCTTGGAGATCTCTTCTCAAAAATTTAAAGCTCAAATCCGTTCATTGTAAGTATATTCCGCAACTTATTTTGAATTTATGAACATGTTTTCATGCTTATTAGATCCTTCGCATGTTCTAGGAACACTAACAACCATACCGACAAATTAGGTTCCGAGCTATAAACTTTGCCATCTGTTTTGCTGTAACATTGCGGAATGACTCGGCTTCCACCCACTTCGAGAAGTAATCTACTGCCACTACTATGAAGCGATGCCCATTCGATGCATTCGGTCGAATCTCCCCAATCATATCAATTCCCCATGCTGAAAAGGGCCACGGCTGTGACAACCCGTGCAACTCTGTGTGCGACAAGTGATTCAATTACCATGTGCTTGACAATCATGACAGTGCTTTACCATCTTCGCACAGTCTGTTTCCATGGTTGACCAATAAAAACCTTGTTTCACTATCTTGCGGGACAGATTCAACCCGTTCATGTGCGGACCACATACCCCGGCGTGCATTTCTTCCATTACATGATGAGCTTCTTCTTTTCTCAAACACTTCAACTGAATACCGTTTGCTTGCCTCTTGTACAGTTCCCCTTTCAAAGTCACATACTGGGAAGCTAACTTCTGAATAGTTATTCTGTCTTTTCTGCCTGCCCCTTCCGGGAGTTCACCATATTCCAGATACCTCTGAATGTCATAATACCAAGGTTTACCGTAGTCGACCTCAACTTCCAGAATTCTTTCTATCTCATAAACAGGTCTGCTTGCTGTTGTCAGTATCAACGGTCTCATCACTAACTTTTCTGGATTTTCCCAAGTTACTGCAACTGTAGCCAATGCATCTGCCATTTGATTCTCTTCTCTCGGTAAGTGATGAAACTTACACTCAGGGATAACCTGTGCCAACTTTCTGAGGTGAAAAAGGTAAGGTTTCAACCGTTCTTCTTTCAATTCCCATTCTCCTCTCATCTGCTGGACTACCAACATAGAATCTCCATAGACTTCCACACTCCCGGCCTTCAAGGCTATCAATGCTGTCAAACCAAAAGTACATGCTTCATACTCGGCCATGTTATTAGTCACTCTGAATGTGAACCTCTTGGCTAAAGGCAAAGTCTCTCCCTCGGGGGTCACTATCACGATCCCAATTCCAGCTCCATTGTAATTCACTGCTCCGTCAAAATACATATTCCATCTCTGAACTGTTATTGCTTGGATCTCTTCATCTGGAAATTCAAACTTGTACTGATCCCCCTCAACAGGTTGCAATGCCAGAAACTCTTCTACTGCTCGCCCTTTGATAACTTTGGAGGTGAGATACTCAATGTCAAACTCTGTCAGCAATACCAACCATCTGCCCAATTTTCCCACTAGTGAAGGCACCAAATGAAGATATTTCAGAGGATTTTCCTTTGCCACTACCTGGATCTTGTAAGACTAGAAATAATGTCGCAACTTTTTGGAAGCTCATACCACGGCAAGACAGATCTTCTCTACTTCATGATACCGAGCCTCATACGGGAACATCTTCTTACTCAGATAGTAAACTGTATGTTCTACCCCTGTCTTATCTGCATGTACCATAATTGCCCCCAGTGCTTCTGATTCTATAGCCAAATACAATATCAAAGGTCTACCCGGTCTCGGAGGTTTCAATACAGGAGGCTTTACCAAGTACTCTATGATTTTGTCGAAGGCTGTCTAACACTGTTCATTCCATCTCACTGGCTGATCTTTTCTCAACAGTTTGAAGATAGGCTCACATACTGATGTCAATTTGGCAATGAACCGACTGATGTACTGAATCTTCCCCAAGAACGCTCCGACTTCTTTTTCTGTCTTTGGTGCAGGCATTTCTGTGATTGCTTTGATCTTTTCGGAGTCTACCTCTATTGCTCCCATTCCCACTGTATGACCAAGCAATTTCCCTGATGTCACCCCAAACACACATTTCTTGGGATTTAGCCGCAGGTTGTATCTGTCAACTCTCTGCAGGAACCTTTCCAGTGCTTCAATATGCCCAACTCTTGTCTCTGATTTCACCATCATGTCATCCACATACACCTCAATTTCTTTATGCATCAAGTCGTGGAAAAGTGTAGTGGCCATCCGCTGATAAGTAGCTCCCGCATTCTTAAGCCCAAACGACATTACCTTGTAACAGTAAGTACCCCACTCGGTAACAAATGCAGTCTTGTGTTTGTCTTCCTCAGCCATGAGAACCTGATTGTAACATGAAAACCCATCTGCAAATGAATACATAGCAGATAAATCCGCACTATCAACCAGAACATCTATATGCGGCAGATGAAAATCATCTTTCGGACAAGCCTTGTTGAGATCTCTGTAGTCTACACACATTCTGACCTTCCCGTCTTTCTTTGGCACCAGCACTATATTAGCCAACCACTCAGGATACTTCACTACTTCCAGGAACCCCACATCTATCTGTTTCTTAACTTCCTCTCTGACTTTCACAGCCCATTCTGGTCTCATCCGTCGGAGTTTCTATTTTACTGGCCTCATGTTCGGATAAGTTGGTATTGTGTGCTGGGCAATGTTTCTGTCTACCCCAGGCATGTCCTCATAGGACCAAGCAAACACTTTGGCATATCTGACCAACACTTCTTCTAGTTTCTCCCTCTTTTCGGAGGTAACTTCACTTGCAATCAGAATTTCCTTGGGACTCTCGGGTGTACCAAGGTTAAATGCAGTAGTTCTGGCCGAACTGATATCAAATATGCTTAATTCGTGCAGAGTAAATGGAAATGACTCAGGCAAGTAAGCAAAAGAGATGTCTTTATTATTGGATAATGCAGAAGTACATTCAAACAAATCAGAAAGGTAAATGTCTTCATCATCTATAGGCATTTCTTCCTATGCAACCAGGTTTTCCTCAGGCTTTTTGTTCTCTCCCAGAGTCAGGCTCTCCAACTTCATCAGTTCTTCCTCCCAATTCTCTTCTTATTTCTTCATAATTTCTTCAACTATCGGCTTCTTACCCAACATATCCTGGAAGATCTCAAACCCAGGTACCACAATTCCATTAACTTCTACAGGTTCAGGCTCCCCTTGATATCCTGAAGCTTTCACAAAACACTCCATCAGTTTCAGCCCCTTTTTTCTTGACCTTCGGCTTTTCTTCATCAGATTTGTACCCCAAACCTTTTCGAGTAGTCTGTCCTCTGAAATCTGGCAATTTTGAACCTTCACCCGGCTCAAACTTCATTTTTTTCATGATCCTAGCCACCTTATGATCCACCCACTCCTCAAAAGTAGCTGACACCTGAAACCTCGTGAAAGGTTGTATCTCTAAGGCGGCCACGACATTATCTATCTCAGCCCGGATAGTAACAACTTCTCCCCCATACGGGAACTTGATCATCTGATGTAAAGTGGAAGGCACGCCCCCAAGTTTGTGAAACCAAGGCCTTCCCAACAATAAGGCGAAAGTAGCCAGGATGTCCAGTACCGTGAACTCAACCTCATCTTCAATCGGGCCTACCTTGACCGTAGCCACAAAAGTACCCTCAACTCCCTTTTTGCTGTCATCATAAGCCTTAATGGTCATGCTGGAGGGGTCCAAGTCTGTTTCTTTCATACCCAATCTTGCCAAAATTTTCAGCGGGCACACATTGATGGACTAACCGTCATCCACCATCACACATGAAGTTCTCTTGCCCCTTACCTCGGCCCTGATAAATAGAGGCCTATTATGATTTCTTCCTTCCGTCGGGAGTTCATCCTCAGAAAAATATCTGCAAAGCTTCTTTCTGAACTGACCCAACAAACATTGCAGGGTTGGCGTCGTCCGGTACCACAATCCTGCTCAAGGCCTCAACCATGGCCTGCCTATGCTCCCGAGATGCACATAACAGTTCCCAGATACTCACTTGTGCTCTAGTCTTCCTCAATTGCCTCAGCACTATATCCCCCTCAGTATTTTCTGCAGTCTTAACCACTTCTCTACCATCTGTCAAAACTTCCTTACCATTTTCTGCCATATCATTGTAAAAACGACCGCTGCGCGTCATTCCCCTCACTTCTTCCTCATCACTGCTAGAGAAATCAAGCCAAAAGTTTTCCCCTGCTCAGTCTCATCTTCACTAGTACTATCCCAGATTCCCAGGCAAAAGGCTTGAGGGTGAAAGGATTTTAGGACAAGGTCTTCTGGGAGGCCAGAATTGATCATATAGGCTGGTGGTGGTACGGCACGGTAGTTGGGTAAGGGGTTTCTGTGTGTGTCAGGCTGTTCTGTTTCTGGGTCAGGTATTTTCTTGGAGTCTATCAGGTCTTGGATTTCATAGCGGAGTCGGGCGCAGTTGTCGGTGTCATGGCCCTTTTGTTGGTGAAAGTGACAGTAAAGGCTTAGGTTATAATGTGATGGTGGGGGATTGGGTAATGGTTTGGCTTCCAAGGGTTTTAAGAGCCCTTGCCTCTTCAATTTCTCTAGCACATTTGACAGGGGTCTTCCCAAGTTGGAAAATCTCCAGTTCCGGATAGCGGCAATCTCAGCAGAAACGGGCTTTGTTCCCGATGTTCCCCCAATGGGCCTCCTGTTCAGACCATAGAATTTTCTATTCTCGGCCTCTTCTTCCTCAATATCCATGACAGTTTCCCTCAACTATCGAAAATCAGTAATCATGGAGGTCATCCTCCTTAGCTTCCCATAGATAGAGGGATTGGTGCCCTTGATGATCATTTTAATCTGGTCCTTCTCCGAGGGCCTAGTCTGCATTTTCAACAACTGACCCCTCAATCGGTCCACGTACTACTTAAAACTCTCCTCCGATTTCTGCTTAACATTCTCCAGATCGCGGAGTGACAGATCGATCTCTAGGTCAGTGACATACTGCTTCAGGAAGGCATCAGCCAACTCCCTCCAATCTTCCTTCACTTTCTTCTCCAAACTTGGTACCACACCACGGGAGCTCCCTCGAGCGACATTCCAAACATCTTCTGCACTTGGCGCTGAGACAGGCCAACTGAACTCATGACTGATACAAACTGTCGGAGATGCACCCTTGGATCCCCATTCCCGTTAAACTTAGCCATATCAGGCATCTTGAACTGTGTCGGCAACTGTTCCTCGAAAGTCAGTGTGTCATAATCCAGCAAATCCTTATTCTTACCCCTCATCTTACGGGTAACTGACTCAACCTGATCCCAAAGTTTATGTAACTCTGTCTGAGACCCAGATACTCTGCCTGCTGCATACTCTGCCATATCATCATCAAAAGTGGGGATATCATCCCCCAACCCATTCGGAGGCTCCTCACACCGCATATTCTCAGAATTTCCCCCAGCACGGGGCACAGCCATGCCAGCCACAGAAGTAGTCAAGGCTTGCAACTGTTCAATAATCTTGGTGAGACTGTTTTCCAACTGATCCATACGGGATACCTCAATATCTGATTCACTCATGTCTGTTCTCGGTATTTTGGTGAGTCTTCTCTCTTTTCTAACCCAACAGGAATATATGATGCCTTTCTAAGACATGGAGGGTGTTAACATGTATATGTATGCATGAGGTGCACGAGATGCATGTAACATATATATAACATACTAAACCAACTAAAATTTTCAAACAAATCGGCTCGTTATCATTTCAGAAGCTTTTGGGCTAACTGTCATAGGAGTGAACTCGTCCCAGTTTAAATGGCCCAACGAATTCACATCTCATGGCAAGGAGCCCAACTAAATCCAAATGGTAATGTTCCGAACACAATCACAAAGTGGCCAATCAATCACTTAAAAGCCTTTGGCCTAATCGTCATAAAATACGTTCTTGTCCCAGTTTAAATGGCCCAATAAGCCCATATCCCATGACAAATGGTCCAAATGGATCCAAACGACGATGTTCCCAAACACAAGCACAAAAGAAAGATAATGAAAATATAAAACAATGATTTCTACAGAATGGCCCATCAACATTTCAGAAGCTTTGGGCCTAATGGTCATAAGATACGAACTCGCCCCAGTTTAAATGGCCCAGCAACATTTCTGATAATAGTCCAATTGCATCCAAATGAGGATGGTCCACAAGCACATATTCAAGGAAATAATTGTTACTTTAACCATACAAACCCGGTCTAAGGGTGGGTTCGCAAGAGTGTAGACAAAGGCTCTCACCGGCGAAGGGTGGCCCACAACTAGGTCTCCCCAATCAAGGGTTCGAGCGACCAAGTGAACGAACCCTTTTTTATACACTAAGGTACGTGCAAATGAGCTATGGTGTGTGACTGACTATCAAATGGATTTCCCGTTGTAGATTCCCCAGAGGGAGGGTGGAGCGAGGCTCTCTTAAGTACCCTAGCCTCTAGGCTCTTATCGCTTGGTGACAGGAATAAACAACGAGTCCTCAAAATTAGTCCATCACAATAGGCTATGAGTAGATGGCCATATAGGTGCCTTCACAGCTTTTCCTTCTAGGAAGGTAGTGAATGAAGAAAGACACCAAACCATTACCTAGCCTTAAAATGCCCTTGATTAAGCCCCCATTTTATCCACTATAGACACGGTCAATTAAAACATAAATCCAAACATTACACGACAATATTTCGGGGCCGATTCTCTATCCCCAGTGGAGTCGCCAGACTGTGGGACACAGAAACTTGGCGACGCATGCTGTTCTAGGCTCGCGGCCTAGTTGGGAGTACGGAGTAGCCACGGGGGACTAAACCGGAGAATAATGGAGTCGCCACCCAGTGTGAACCGGGAAAATGAGATTTAAGGCCGCACTCACCCCTCGCAAGGGAAAACCTTAAACTGTTGGGTTCGGAATGGTCCCTTACTTATGTCACTTGTAATGAAAGGATTTGGGTTATAATTTAATCAAGCTTAAGTAACATTTATTTCCAAGAGTATCATGCTTCTAAGTTCTCATGCATACATCAACAAGTTCATCTAAATTTACGTGTAACACATATCCAAATTTGCATACAGCCTATTTGCATGTAATCTATGTCTCAATTTGCATACATAAAGGTTAACGTACGTCAAGCATACCAGTTAATAAACACATTATACTCATACATGTGGGGAATACAGATGAACGACACCTACACAATCTTGCATAATGCATAGAAACAATCAGGTTCATCATACGAAGTAATAGCTACTAGGGACAATTATGTGCCAAATCTGATGAAAATAACTCAGTTCAGGGGGTGTGCGTTCGCGTAGCGTTCGATAACGCGTTCGAACGGTAAACAGAAGGTTCGCGTTCGTATAGCGTTCGAGAACGCATTCGAACGGAGCCATACCTGATGCATGAAACACTAAGAAAATACGTGCGCGTTCGCGTAGCGTTTGATAACGCGTTCGAACGGTAAACAAAAGGTTCATGTTCGTGTGGTGTTCGAGAACGCGTTCGAACGGAACCAGACCTGATGCATGAAACACTAAGAAAATGCGTGCGCGTTCGCATAGCTTTCGAGGACGCATTCGAACGGTAAACAGAAGGTTCACGTTCATGTGGCGTTCGAGAACGCGTTCGAACGGAACCAGACCTGATGCAAGCAATACATTCATAGACAAACAAATCCACAATGTGGGACCTTACGTATCTGATTGAACTCATCTCACATCCAATCGAATATACACCAACCGGCGCGGCAAAGCATCGTGGTAAAGGATTTTAACCCCTCCAAATAGGGGACCTTTAATCCGATTTACTAAGCCCATGCGTTCGATCGCGTCATGCATAGAAAAATAAAGACAATAACCTCAAACTTAGTATACCCGATTGAACATATCTTACATCCAATCGAACACACATCAACCGGCGCGGCAAACCATCGTGGTAAAGGATTTTTAACCCCTCCAAATAGGGGACCTTTAATCCGACTTACTAAGCCCATACACTCGATCGCGTCATGCATACAAAAATAAAGACAATAATATCAAACTTAGTATGCCCGATTGAACATATCTTACATCCAACCGAACACACATCAACCGGCGCGGCAAAGCATCGTGGTAAAGGATTTTAACCCCTCCAAATAAGGGACCTTTAATCCGACTTACTAAGCCCATGCACTCGATTGCGTCATGCATAAACAAGTAACATGCGGAATTCAAATGACGAAAAGTAAATAAATCAAAGCAATATAAAACAAAAGAAGGTGCCGTTTACTCAAGCGGTACGTGGAGTTGTATCCCTAGTACAGATCATACTACCGTCCATTCGGAATCGGCTATGAAATTTATGTCCGGGTTTCCATCCGATATACCGCGAGAGTTGACACATCTTTCATTTTATTCCAAGGCCACAACATACAATATTTTGTATTACATGCATATTTATCTACTCAAGGGCCACAACATGCATTTCAACATAACAATCATGCGAACGATATTCAATAAATAATAGAAATAAAACAGAAAACGAATGTGGAAAATACCCTCAGGTCTAACCCTTTTTTTTTCCGACTTTCGGACTTGCGTTTCACGGAGATCGGAAGGGTAAAGCTCCTCAACTTCTCCGATTCACTGGTTTAGCGTCTTAGCTCACTGTTTTGCTGTTTTGCTTGCTGTTCAGCCTCCGTTTTGCTGCTGTTTCTTCTGTAATTTCTGCTCACTGTCCAGGTCACTGTTTTGACGTTTCAACGGACTGTTTTGGGTGTTTTCTAAAGGTTTTAAGTTCAGTTTTTGTGATTATTTTAGGGATTATGAGTGCAGTTTTTTTATGTTACTGTTTTAAGGATTTTAGGGACTGTTTTGGGTGTTTTTGGGCTGTATTTGCGTGTCCTAAGGCTGTGGTATGGGGCTGTGTATTCGGCTATGGAGGGACTTGGAGGAGGGGTGGTTGTTTCGGTTATTGAAGGAGGTATAGGATAGAAATTGTTTTACTTCTTTATGCTATTACTGTGAATGATATTGTGTGAAGGTGATGGGAAATTCTTTGCTTGCTTTCTTCTTGTGATGGGCGTGAACTATATGTGTATGAGCTAGGGGAGTGCATGTCTTGGTTAGAGGTTGTTTATATATGAAAACAGCCAAATTATTTGGTCACATATTTAGTATTCCGTATTTATCTCATATTATTAGTCTTTTATTATTTTTCATTTAATTTACGTTTATTGTTGTTTTATTGTTCCGCACTTTTATTTTGTGTTATTTATCTTCCTTGTTATTTCGCATATTTGTCTCTTCGGTTATTTATTGTTATATGCATTATCATATTTCATGTATGTCAACATTGGGTTAATGATTGCGTTGTGTTAATGCTTGCATGTTATCCCTTGCGGTATATCGGATGGAAACTCAGACATAAATTCCGTAGTCGAATCTGAATGGACGGTAGTGCGGTCTGTTCTTGGGATACAACTCCACGTACCGCTCGGGGAAACATCATGCATGTGTTTATGTCATTGTAGACGCCACTTTGGTAATCTCGTTCGAACATGTTCTCAAACGCTACACGAACGTATGCATTATGTCTCTCTCCGTTCGAACGCTTTCCGAACGCTACTCAAACGCATGCATTCGGCCTCACCCCGTTCGAATGCTTTTTCGGACGCTACATGAATGCGCATGCATTCTGTCTTGCCATATAGGATATCCCATCCCGTTCGAACGCGTTTAAAAACGCTACTCGAACGCATGCATTCTGCCTCACTCCGTTCAAACGCATTTCCGAATGCTTCACGAACGCGCACACACTGGACAGATTCTTTTATCATGTTTTATGCATGCTTGTCTCTTTAGTTATTCCTTTCTGCATCATGTGCTTAATTATCTACCATTATTGTTAACGTTTTTATTGTCATCGCCGCACTTCTCTGATTAAGATGTTTTTAGAATTATGCATTTGTTTTCACATACATTTATGTTTATGGGTGTGCAAACTTGTATGTCATTTGAATTATTTTTGCATGTGCTGCATAAGACTTGGTTATATTATTGCATAAATCATTTCATTACAATTGGCATAAGTAATGGACCATTCCAAACCCAACGGTTTGAGGTCTTCCCTTGCGAGGGGTGAGTGCGGCCTTAAATCATTTCCCAGTTCACACTAGATGGCGACTCCTTTATTCTCCGGTTTAGTCCCCCGCGGGCTACTCCATACTCCCTACTGGGCTGCGGGCCCGGACAGCGTCGCCGTGTCTATAATTCCTAATAGATGGTACACCAACGTCAATAGAAATCTTCTCGAGTCGAGTAGCATAGTGGTGCTTAGACTTGAGATACCACAGTGGATATATGAGTTATCCTCCACACTTTGATGATAGTCACGTCACCGACCTTTTTAGGTCAGAGCTCTGCCTGTTCGTTGGGTGTGGACTGATGCTCATGATATCCGGTGTGTATCAGATAGAATCTGTCAGTCCTGTGTACAGGGCATAGGTATCCTGTACGTAGTTTACGATCTAGTAAATCCATAGCCATGGTACACTACGAAAGGGAGTTCCGAGTGTTATTTAGAGATCGTAAATTTGTAAGTCGACTAAATTATATCTTAGGGATTTGACATTCCCATCTATATCCCCGATATAATATGGATAGTTTGTGACGAAGGGATTATGCATATGTGATGATCTCGACTTGCATAGTTCAACGAGATTATCTATGGTCCATCATAATTTACGAGTGGGTAAATTATGGACACGAAATTGGATTTCGTGACGGATATACCTGAACTTAGAGAGACCCACAATATGAAGTGTACTCGTTGAGCACTTAGGCAACACGTTATAAATAATTCTGATTATTCATAATATTTTATTAGATTAAATTAGTTAATTCGAATCGTTGAATCGTTAAACGAATTTACACATGCCGGGAAAATTTTGGTCCTTCTAATGTGTATTTGTATTTAATACATAATTAGATTAGATACATATTTATTAATAGATGATGGCATTGTAGGACACAGAAACTGGGCAACGCATGTTGTTCCAGACTCAGGGCCTATTTGGGAGTACGGAGTAGCCCCCGGGGGATTAAACCGGAGAATAATGGAGTCGCCACCCGGTGTGAACTGGGAAAATGATTTAAGGCCGCACTCACCCCTCGCAAGGGAAGACCTCCAAACCGTTGGGTTCGGAATGGTCCCTACTTATGTCATTTGTAATGAATGAATTTGTGCAATTTTAACCAAGTCTACTTAACATGCATATTGGTCAAAGTAGTCTAAATTCTTATAAAGTCTAAATCTAGGTTTGCATGCTTCAAAAGTAAACTTTCATAACGGCAAACGCATGAGAATCACACCATAAGCATGTTGAATATAAATACGACTTAAACATAATGTAAATTAAACTCCTATTGCAAAATAAAATAATTAAATCATGCTAGAAATAAAACAACTTTCTAATGGCCTAATCATGCTCAAATACAAGTTTGGATAAAATGAAATACGTGAATCCTTCAAGTGGTACGGGGCATTGTATCCCGAGTGCAAACCATAATACCGTCCCGGATTCGGCTATGGAATTTATGTCCGGGTTTCCATCCAATATACCACAAAAAGGAACACATATTTCATTCACCCGAAATCACATCATATACTAATTAACAATATTCATGCGAAATAAAGTAATAAGATAACTAAAAATAAAGGATAATAAATAAAATGGGTGCCCTCAGGTATTACCTTTTAAGTCGCTTTCCGGGAGTGCGTTCCACGGTGCCGGAAGGGATATCGTTTCGCTGTTTTCACTTATCCTCTGTTTTCACTGTTTCTTGGGTTCACTATTTTCGCTATTTTCATGGGTCTGTTGTTTCCGCTGTTTTCGCTATTTTCACTCGTGGTTTCCGCTGTTTTCACACTGTTTTAACTCACCGTTTTCTCTGTTTCTCTCGTTATTTCCAGGCTATTTTTGGGTCGGTTCCGAGATGATTTTTGGGATGATTTGGGCTGGATTTACGTATGCATGGGGGAGCTAAGGCAATAACGTGGCTGGTTTGATCTCGGTCAGTGAGGGCTGCCGTGAATGAGAAATAAGGTTGGTTTATGCATGAGCTGAGGGGGCTGTTATGTGTGCATGTCTAGGGTTTCAGGGACTGTTTGTCGTGAAGTTGAGAGGAGAGGGTTCAGTGTGTGTGTCATGGTTGCTATTGGCGAGAGTAGCTAGAGCTTGAAAGGCAGTGATATGGGTTGTTATTTGAGGAGTATATGGCAGTGAGGGCCGTGCGTTTAGGGTCAGCTTGTTTGATGAGTTATTCTCGTCATTTTGTATGGGATGTGAGTTTTGTTTGTGTTTTAAAGGGATAAGGGGCTGCTAAAATGGCTAAATGGCGTGAAGGTGCTGGGTCAAAAGCTATGTGTGTTTGAGCTGCTGTGAAGGAGGCTTATTTACCGTGAAGTTTAGGGGCTGCTCGTGTGTGGCTAGGCGTGATGCTTGGGGACGTGCAGGGCTGATGATGAGCTTGGTCGAGAGGGGCTGCTGAGTGCGCAGATATGGTGAGCAAAGGTAAGAGCTGAAGTGAGGTGAATGGGGCTGTTGGCGTGATGCATATGGGGCTGGTTACATGATCAATTCTCAGTGCATGGTGATAGGGGTTGCTCACGGTTTATGAAGGCAGTGATATGTGTTGTTTGGGAGAGATGAGTGAAGTTGTGAAGAACCAGAGGAAGTTGGTGATATGGGTTGCTTTGTGATGATGGTTCTTATGCGTGAGGTTAGGGGCTGCTGAAGGGTGATGTGGTGAGAGAGAGGGCTGGTGTGTGGCTTTGAGGGCAGTATCGTGAGGGGATGCTTCACGTGGAGAGGGCTGGTGACGTGATCTGGAGGGTGCAGGTTAGGGCAGGCGCTTTGGCATAGGTGGCGACCGAGAGTTTGTTGGCTTATTTCATGAGCTTGTTGGTTGTAAGGTCAGTAGGATTCTTGTTTCGTAAGGTGAGTGGATGGGCAGTGTGTTGATGATCGCCCTCCCCCTGTGCGTGAGTGTCATAGGGTTTATATGGCTTCATTTGGAGTGAGAGAGAGAGGCACGACATGGGTGCTTATGGGTCTGCATGGGGCGTGAAGAGTGGTTATGGATGGTATGGGTGTTGCATGGAGGGTTATGGGTATTTTATGGAGGATGCATGGGTGGTTACTGGATTTTGTGTTTGTTAAGTGCAGTGCATGGATTCTATTTGTTGTTTTGTGCTTGTTTGGTTTGTGAAGGTGATTCACATGGGAGTTGTGGTGGTGGAATGGGTTTTGTCATGGGTAGTGGTGCATGAGTGATAGGAATGGACGGTTTGGATTTTTGTTGCTTGGTGGTTGGTTTTTGGTCGTTTAGTTTCGTTGATTAGTGCTTGGGAGGGAATTGTTTTTGGTTATTTGGGTAGGAATTGTGAGATATGGGTTTGGGTCGAGGATAATTTTAAAACTGAGACCGAACGAGCGAACCCGATGCTTGAACGAGCGAACCAAATCCAACAAAAAATGTCAATTCTTGACCCTTCCCTTCCGACGACCGCTTTCCGCGACTTTCACAACTAAAAAGGTGGTGCCTCCATTCGAGGCTCATCATTGGGACTTACATACAAAAATGAAGTGCCTACAGGCATGATACTTTAAAAGTAAATAAATAATTTGTCTAAATAATGAATTAGATAATTTACTTTTTACTTTATAAGTGTAAAATGTTTATTTCTTGTCTAATATATATTAATGTAATATATATATATTATTAAGCCAAGTGTTGGCTTTTATTACCAAGTGTTTTTAATATGATTAAAAAATATTTATTTAACCCAAATTGCCTCCAACTAACACCACTACCAAAAATACAAAGTGAATTGTTCTCATTCTTCTTGGTGGAAGGGGCCACGAAAATTTACTCCATTTGTAGAGCTTCCAAAGTTCATTTTTGAGAGACAAGAAAGAAAGTGATTAACGAAGAAAAAACGTTAAGGATTTTTGAAGATTTGTGAGGTAATTTTAATCTTTATCCTTTAACTAGAAAATATGTTTTCTTGTTCTTGGTTTTTCTAGATTGTTCTAGGGTTCTTTATTCTCTAAATTTGGGGATTTTTGATTAGATGGTAGATTGAGTGGCTTTGAGCATGTGTAGATATACTTTGAACTAAATTAGTGTAATTGGGTGCTCAATTTATTGTGGACAACTTGGTTGCCCTTCTAGAGTGTAATGACCACTCTTGTTATGCTAGAATTATTCTAGAGTTCTTCATTAGTGGTGACTTTGATTTTGTGTAAGATTAATTTGATTAATCTTGAGAAAATTGGATTTAAAGTATGAAAAATGATAAATTTGCTCACTGTTTTAGACTTGTAAAATCTGGAATTTTTATGATGAAAATATGTCATTAGATGTGTTGGATGTGTATTACTAGTTTGGATAATTTTCGAAAATTGTTTCGAAGTGAAAATAAGTGAAAACGGCAAAAAATAACGTTACCAGGTGAGTTTTCGGGGCTTACCAGGTAACGACTATCCAAACAGTGAATTGGTCACTGTTTGGACAGCCCATGATCTGCCCAAACACCATGGGTTGACTTGGGCAGCCCCAATGTGGTCTCGGTTGGTCGGTTCGATTAAAAACACATTTTTTACTATTTTACGGAAATCATTCCGTGAAAGTTTTCTAATGTTCTCATAATTAATTATGTTCATGATTATATCGAATAATAAGTTTAGGTGACATATGAATAAATTATAGATATATGATATCAAATAATTTTCGGTAACTTTAAAAATTTAAAATTATGATTTCGCCCTAACCGCGTTCCGCTGCGCCTGACCCCAACAAAATAGTATCAGAGCGAGTATGATCCTGCATCCATCACATATTTCATGCTTGATATATGATATATAATCCAATTTTGATATTTGTACATGCTTGTAATCTAGATGTTTCTTGATTTTTCGGTTCTAAGCTTACGGGAAAACGTAACGGAGATTTAAGGGTTAAGTTAAGTTATGTATTCTCGGGTAGAATTAAATTGTTGAGAAATTGATTTAGATTAAATATAAGCATTCGATGTAGAATAAAACTCACTTTAGGAATATCCCCATTTAATAAGGTTCATATAGTAACTAGTATTATGAATACTTATTTCTTGGTCCACCTTGTCAGTATGGATGTGAATGATTTCCTGATGTGTAGTTGTCATGCCAAAGCTGTGCAGTTATGGTGATGGTAGTTCATTTGTGGCGGTAGAACTTATATGATAAGATACAAATTCAAGTGAAAGTGGAAATCCTGAACGTGCCAAAATTGTCAGGACTACATCGGTAGCTTGATTTTGTCATTAATAAGTGAAGTCTTGATACGCCTCCTGTGAACGTGCCAAAACTGTCACAATGAGAAACGGTCAGGACCAAAATTAGGAGTCACAATGAGTGTGATTGACAATAAGTTGTCTACCTGTGAATATACGTAGGCGATAACGTGCCAAAGTTGTGAGTCAAAATATATTCATAGGGTCAACTTCTCACTATAGAATTCGATTTAATTATTGAATTTTCGTTATCCGCTGGGGATTATGGTATTACGTAAAGTGGTGGGAGACACTGCGGGGTTAAAAATTCATAACTTAGGCAGTGTGTAATGTTATGAAAATTATCTACTATTGTTTTCCTTATTTTATCGTGAAGATAGATTTTAACTTTTAATCCACTGCATACATATTTGATATATATTTTTTGACTTCTCTTTTGGTTGCAGTTTTCTGGAATATGTTATAGATTAGAGTAGGCTTGGATATTGTTATATTAGTCTAAACCATCAGGAACTGTTGTTCCGATTTTCTTGAAAAATCAAGATGGTTAGTGACTTAGTTACTAAGTCACGATAGGTAATCTAAATAGATATCCGTTTTAGGATATAATTCTCTAGAAATAATATTTTCTTGTACAGTAAGAATTGACGTGAATTAGTTCATGTCTCGAGATTCTTGACTAGCATTAAGAAAATCCTATTAGGTATTTGTTTATCTGATAATGACATTTCTTGGCTTTTATGACCTTTAGAGGTCATATGTCTGACACTGTTTGCTAGTCAGTGCTTGCAACTATTAAGAATAGTTGAATGAAAATTAGAAAGCTAAAGAAAATAGATGTGTATAGTTGTGTGTAGAGAATGTCGATTCTCACAACACGACAACTATAGGTATTTGATATCGGATCTCTCTTCTAGTTATTTAAAATATTGTTAATGATTATTTTGATATTTGATATCAGAACTTGCGACTATTGGATAGTTACTTGTTATTTATAAATGGTTGTTACATATTTTAATATGACTAGTAGTGTCATTGACGTATAGATAAACATTAAGAAAATAATTTTCGGTGATATAAATATTTTAGAACAGTAGTTTATGAAGTTTTATCACTTAAGCATTATATGTTTTATCCGTATGGAAAAGGATGTGATCTGATCTAGATCACGCCACATATCCATATCCATTAAATGAATATTGTATTCAGGGAATGTGATTGAAAATCTCATTTAATCAATGATTGTCATTGGACCACAAATTTATTAAACTAATATATTAGATGTAAATAGTGTAATGAATTGTAATTACCTGGGAATTTTCTTTATTTTGTAACTTAGTTAATGAATTGTCATGACTTAGTTACGTGTTTCTGAAAGAACACTTTATTGAACGTCTTGAAGGTTCAAGAACTTTCAATCTGTTTTAATGAAACATGGATTGAATATTTTCACTGGTTCAAAGATATTCTATCTGAAGTTTAGAAAGTGTATCTTTAAAATTCATTGTGGGTCTTTGAATTGTTCGAAGATGTTTGATATAATCAAACATATGAATTTATGGCAATTAGTTCTAAGGTAATTTAATGAATATGATTCTTGCTCAATATTATTCTTCTACGATCCATCATGATGGAATTAGATAGTGGGAGGAATCAAATCTTATATGATTGATTTGTTTGATATTAAGTATTACCGAATAGTTTCAATACTCTTAGGGGATATGCTCCAGCAAACACTAATTCATCATTTTAATTAAGGTTCTATTAGTTTTTATATTTACGTATATGATATGTATAAGTAGAAAATTCGAATCTTGAAAAGTTTGAGATTTGAATCTTTCTTTTGTATAAGGGTTATATAATTGAAAGTACTTGTGTCTCGGAGGTACAAGTAAAAGTTTATCATTTATTCTATTTAATAGAATATTGTATTTTATTTGATAGAATATCTTTTCTACGATCCCGATAATAAAATATTTTATTACTTAGTGTGTAACATCTGATGTTGAGCATTGTAGAAAAGCTTGACTTATTGAAGTCAAATGTGAGAGTGATAAAATAATAAAAGATAAAAATACCATTAGACATCTTCCATAACTTATAGTGGGAGCGATATTTGATATCGATGGTTCTTTTGTCAGAATCATTTGCGAAGTATTCGATAATTAATGGTTCTTTTGTTTTCTTATCGAAGAAAATTATCCCATAACTTATAGTGGGAGCGATATTTGATATCGATTCCGGAATTTAGCATTAAACAATAGATTTAAGATTGTTCAAAGCTTACTACGATCAAGTTTTTAACTTGATTAAGCTTTCGTTATGAATCGTTCATAAAATGTGCAAATGGTTTGCGCAGCAAAAGCAAAGTGAGCTTATTAAAGGTTTGACCTATATAGTATGACAGTGAGAAATGTTATACTCAGCAATCTATTGTAGATTCTGAGGAAACTTGTCTCTAGTCACACTAATTGAACAATTAAAGATCTGTTGGTTAATGTTGATATTAAACTATGTATTTTAGCTAGGAATGCAAAGTGGCAGAAACTGAATGATTTCTTCGGAGATTAGATCCATTGTGATTTCTCTGTTTGAAGGGTTCATTCTAGAATGGCCCTAGAGTTTATATTATGCTAAGATCACCGTTTGATATACTGGCTTATAGAGCCTATTGTAGACTCATATGAGCTTTTCAGAAAACCGTGTTCTCTAATTTTGATATCATTCAGATTGTCTGATTTTATCAATGTATATAGAACACATAAGTGTTAGTAGGGTTAGTGGGAGCGCACAAATTTCTTTCTAATGTATATATCATAACGATATTATCATTATTAATGAATAATGATGTTTTTAGGTAAAAAGTTTACGAAGTCTGCTTATCTCCATGAAAGTAGTGTGAGTAGTCTTGTCATATTTGATATAAAGTTTTATTATAATATAAAAACTAAGAGACTTGTGAGATATTCTCATAGATCGTACATTAGATACGATCTAATAAAGATACAAATGACCATCTGTGTGACAGTTAATGTAACGTTGGACAGTTAGTGTGTCTTTTAGATATAGTTATTCAACTTCTTAAAGGATGATTCCTTAGTCGAAGAGAAATTGATTAGAATATCTAGTCAATCTTATGCATAATAGGATGATGGAATAATGAATATTATATTATATGCAATTAAAGATATCAATTTAATGTAATTGTTACGAGCTATTTTGATACCATGTAGACCATATGATGGGTCTTGAAACAGTTCTTTATTATCTTTGAGATATTAAGAATGAGTTCCTTTATTCATGGGAGATATAGTCTGCAACCATTAGGGTGAGATTAGTTTTAAGTCTGATTGTGATGTTAGAAGGTCACATCATAAAAAGTCAGAAAAGATGTAGTGGGAGTGTTATGGATGATTCTATTGTATGAGTGGAATTAGTTGCAACTTATGAAGTATTGACTTATGAAGTTGCATAGTGACCCTATAGATTAGAAGTTTTGATATTAGTGTTGTGTTTGCGATTGTCTACATAGTATTTGGGATTTGATCCCTAAATACTTGGACAACTTAGTAGGTTATAGCACAATATTGATGTCGCATCTGAGTCATATTGATGTATAACTTAGGTTCTAAAAAAATGAATGATGCGTGGCTAAGGGAAATATTTATGTTTGTTGGACAAACTCATTATGTTATAGCAGACATACTTGTGTTGCCTACCTCTTGAATGTTGGGTGAGCTCTGAGGGGCCTGCGTATGTGATACATATTTAGATGTGTATATGATACCGTGGATTGGCACTAGAGCAAGTGAGAGAAATTGTTAGATATGGTGCTCGGAGCGCCAATCTGGATCGTATTCATGACCGGTTCATGAATACAAACAATTTATTTTTAAAATATTACATAATAGATTGTAGCACCTCTTGTCTCTTATATATATATTCAATCTCATTTGATTAGATTGAAACTAAATCTGGTTTAGTGATATATGTATTGGACAAAGACCCGAGAATATAACGTAGTGTGTAATTACAACGTAGGTTGTAATTGACATTGGGAAGCGACATTATAAGTCATATATTCTCAAATAAATTTCCCGATCAAGATTTACTGATAGAGGTCGTTTAGTAAAATCCGCTGAGACCAGTACATATCGTATATCGAGACTTGGTCCGATAGTTTATCCCAGTGAACCATGAGTCTTTGAAGACTCGTATAGACATGTAGGTGTTTATTCGATAAACACGGAACGACTCATCGAAGATTTCCTAATAGATAGTATACCAACGTCAATAAGAATCTTCTCGAGTCGAGTAGCATAGTGGTGCTTAGACTTGAGATACCACAGTGGATATATGAGTTATCCTCCACACTTTGATGACAGTCACGTCACCGACCTTTTTAGGTCTGACATCCGTCTGTTCATTGGCTGTGGACTGATGCTCATGATATCCGGTGTGTATCAAGATAGAATCCGCCAGTCCTGTGTACAAGGCATATGTATCTTGTACGTGTTTACGATCTAGTAAATCCATGACCATGGTACACTGCAGAAATGAGTTTCGAGTGTTATTTAGAGATCGTAAATTTGTAAATCGACTATTTTATATCTTAGGGATTTGATGTTCCCATCTATATCCCCGGTATAATATGGATAGCCTGTGACGGAGGGATTATACATATGTGATGTTCTCGACTTGCATAGTTCAGCAAGATTATCTGAGGTCGTCATAATTTACGAGTGGGTAAATTATGGACACGAAATTGGATTTTGTGAAGGATATACCTGAACTTAGAGAGACCCACAATATGAAGTGTACTCGTTGAGCACTTAGGCAACACGTTATGAATAATACTAATTATTCATAATATTTTATCGGATTAAATTAGATAATTCGAATTGTTAAATCGTTAAACGAATTACACATGCCGGTAAAATTTTGGTCGTTCTAATGTGTATTTGTATTTGATACATAATTAGATTAGATACATATTTATTAATAAATGATGACATGACACTTTAAAAGTAAATAAATAATTGTCTAATTAATGAATTAGACAATTTTCTTTTTACTTTACAAGTGTAACATGTATTTGTTGTCTAATATATATCAATATAATATATATATATATATATATATATATATATATATATATATATATATTATTAAGCCAAGTGTAGCTTTATTACCAAGTATTTTAATATGATTAAAAAATATTTATTTGACAAAAAAAAGCCCTCCAACTAACACCACTACCAAAAATACAAAAGTGAAATTGTTCTCATTCTCTTGGTGAGACAAGAAAGAAAGTGATTAAAACCAAGAAAAAACTTAAGGATTTTTGAAGATTTGTGAGGTAATCTTTAATTCCTTTAACTAGAAAATATGTTTTCTTGTTCTTGGTTTTTCTAGAATTGTTCTAGGGTTTCTTTTATTCTCTAAATTTGGGGATTTTTGATTTAGATGGTAGATTGAGTGGCTTTGAGCATGTGTAGATATACTTTGAACTAAATTAGTGTAATTTGTGCTCAATTTATTGTGGGACAACTTGGTTGCCATTCTAGAGTGTAATGACCACTCTTGTTATGCCTAGAATTATTCTAGAGTTCTTCATTAGTGGTGACTTTGATTTTGTGTAAGATTAATTTGATTAGTCTTGAGAAAATTGGATTTAAAGTATGAAAAATGATAAATTTTGCTCACTGTTTTAGACTTGTAAAATCTGGAATTTTTATGATGAAAATATGTCATTTAGATGTGTTGGATGTGTATTACTAGTTTGGATAATTTTCAAAAATTGTTTCGAAGTAAAAATAAGTGAAAACGGCGAAAAACGACATTACCAGGTGAGTTTTCGGGCTTACCGGGTAACGGCTATCGAAACAGTGAATTGGTCACTGTTTGGGCAACCCATGAACTGCCCAAACAACATTGGGACTGACTTGGGCAGCCCCCATGTGGTATCGGTTGGTTAGTTCGATTAAAACGCGTTTTATACTATTTTACAAAAAATCATTTCCGTGAAAGTTTCCTAATGTTTTCATCATTAATTATGTCGTTATATGATATTGAATAATAAGTTTAGATGAAATATGAATAAATGATAGATATATGATATCGAATAATTTATTATGTAATTTTAAAAGTTTTAAAATTATGATTTCGCAATTCGCACTAACCGTATTCTGCTGCGCCTGACCCCAACACAAGATCCCAACTAGCTCATATCTTTCCTCGACTCATCATTCCCCTTCATAACGTCTCCTCACCAAATCCCTTCACCAATCCACGAACCATCCACCGCCTCCTTTGCCACCGGTTCGCTGTAGCTCGACCCGAACCAATTCCTTCGCATCTCCTACAATTACAGCTCCAGACCCTTCAAAGGCATCCCCTTTATCATCCTCTTTATTTATTTATTTTTGGTCATTAAGGATTTTGATTTTGATGCCTACGGTTTTTGGATTAACTTTTAAATTGAGGACGATGTCAAATATATATGCTGATTATTCAGGGTTTTTATTTTAGTAGTGAATCCGAATTCTTATGTATATACTTTTCTAATTTTTTTTAATTGCAATTGTTATAGCAACAAGAGGATGAGGAGATGCTCGTGCGGCCCACACTCTGAATTGGCGGACAATCACCGCCTATGGAAGGTATTGTATTACTTAAATCATTTATTTGATCCATTTTCTGTAAAATCTGACTTTATGTTTGTAAATCTCATTTGATTGCAATTTTTTTAGTTACCAGTTGATTTCTAGGAAAGTAATGAGTTCATAATTTAACAGTCATAATCAGAGAGAGCATAGCCTTTCTGTATTTTTAATAACTTCGAGCCTAATGGGGGATTGGTTGAGTCAATCAATGTAGGTTCTGGTATTAATTCTTGTGTTGTGTTGGCATATCATTAGTTGTTGCTCAACCTGAAACTGCTAATGCTGCGGAGAGTGAGCCATTGGAGGATCCTCCATCGTCAAGATTTACATGGAGGATTGAAAATTTTTCTAGGTTGAATACGAAGAAGTATTATTCTAAATGATATGTAGGTCATTTTCTTCCTATCTCTTTCTCTGTTTCTCCCCAGCGGGAGATTAGTGGCTGATATTGTTGTTTTCCTCTCTGCATTGTGTTGGCTGACGTGTGCTTATTTTTCCCAAATGATAGAGACACTTATCCCGAAAATAAGTATATCTCTCTCACTGTAGCTACAGCGATCACTGTAACTATAGTGAGAGTCTGAGAGAGATATAATTATTTTCGGAATAAATATATGTATGTATATCACTTCTCTATTTTTCCTAAGAAAACAATGTGGACCATCTGTCAATGTATCTAGATGTTGCTGATTCCGCAAGTTTACCATATGGATGGGAGTAGATATGCACAAGTTAGGCTTGGCGGTGGTTAATCAAGTACTCGGTGAGAAAAGGTACCCTTAATATGAAACACTATCCTCTTATACTTACAAATTCATAAAGTGCTTCTTTACTCGTGTTGAAGTAATAAAATAATTCGTGTAAGTCCGGGGTCGATTCATAGGAAATAAATTTAGTAAAATAAAATAACAATTCGAGTAACAAAATAAAAAAGGTTGAATGATTGAAGTGATGAAAAATTTTAAATTGGATTGTAACAATAAATAAAATGATGGGGTAGGGGATCCACTCTTATATAGAGGAAATCTTATTTTTTATAATATATAAATTGTCATTATTACCCTGTTAATTTACTTTAGGAATTAATTATGCCAAAACATATAAACCAAATATAGGTGGTGACAACATTTGTCTATAATAAGTCCAGATAGGTTACTCCATTATGCCAGAACATATAATATCATCATAAAGACGATGATACAGTTTTGTCAATAATACTCCAGATTTAAATTACCCTCTTATATAATATGAGGTAAAGTATTAACTATGCCAATCAATGTGAGATTGTCTACAGCGAATCAAGACACTCACAAATACAAGAGAATATTAAATATTGGTCTTCAAAATACAATTTATATATTATAACATAAAATAAGATTAATCTATATTTTCATATTAAGAGTTTCACCCTTCACCTCAACATAATGCAATTAGTTACTCATGATTTGAATAAAAATATGCATAATTTTATTAATAAAAAAAGGAAATTATAACAAAAACTGGAAAATAAAACACGTAAGAGATGAAACTTCACAAATTCTGAGAGAGAAACTATGGAATGGGCTGAGGAAAATGAGAGGTGAACACCTCTATTTTAGTAAGATGTGTTATTCTCTTGCTTTGCAAATTACAAGTCTTTACAAATTGTAAGATTTTGGAAAGAATGTGTCAATCCATCGAAAGGTGGATTGACATTTTCTTTTAGTTTTAGGATTTTTTTGTATTTTTTTTTTGGTTTTATTCTTTTATTCTTTATGCTTTTGTTTTTTCTATTTTGTTTTTTTTAATCTTTTTTTGTTTTATTTTTATTTTTATAATAATGATGATAAGAATATAATAATAATAATAATAATAAAATAATAATAATAATAATAATAAAATAATAATAATAAAACATACATGCATGCATGGAGTGTGGCTATATACATTATAAGCTCATTTGTAGCCAATTTAAACACAGTGAATGTTTTCCAAGTCCGATTTAAATCTAGTTCTCACACTCTTTTATGGATTTTGGTCCTGGAGTTCATATTTCATATCCATTTTGTTATGTTTAGCTTCCAAAGCAGTATTTTACCTATACCAAAAATAATTACAATAATAAAAATATATAAAACATAAATTTAATTATTATGATTCACAAATGTGCTAAATTAAGGTAATTAATGAAACTACAAGTGTAAAATGATTAATTTCCTTTTAATAAATGTACAATTTTAATGTTCATCACACCCCACAACCAACTTATTAATGTCCATAATAATTTGAGCAAAAACTAAAAAGAAAAATTCATATCCAAGTTAGTAATTTGTTCTTTCTTTTTAACTTATCAAATAGGCAAATCCTCATATACCTTTTACCATTCTTCCATACCACAAATAAGATAAAATATCAATCAATTTATTGTGTCCTTAATATTCATAGTAAGGGTGTTCATGGTCGAGTTTTTTTTGAAATTTGTGAGACCCAATCGGGGTTAGAGTCACGCGGATTGTGGTCTGAAAAAAAAGAATTTTTTAATGATTTAATTATTTTGAAATATAAAATACTAGTTATTTTATATCTCGAAAATTATCATATATATAAAGTTGTAAGACAATAAAATTAATAAGCAAATGAAATATTAGTAAAACTTTTAGAAAAATAATAAAAATCTTATAGGTTTGGGTTAGGTCGGGTTTTAATATCAAACTCGTGACCTACCAGTAAATATTAGGTCGGGTCAGGTTAATCTGAAAAATAATTATTTTTTAAACTCAGGCGAGTCGGATCGGGTCGCGGTTTGACCCGAGAATTTCTACACCCCTAATTCATAGGTCATGTTGAAAAAAGAGTAATATTTTTATCCTAAAATTATATCAGAGCTCACACCTTTTTGGCAATAGGAGTTTATTTGTATAAAAAAAATTATTTTTTAAAAAAAATAATACATCTTCTACCCTTGTAATGAGTTTTGAGTCAGCGACTCTCAAACCAATTAGCTTTAGGGCACTATGTGTTAAGACACTATAAAAAAAATACATCTTCTACCCTTGTAATGAGCTTTGGGTTAGTGACTCTCAAACCAGTTAGCTTTAGGGCACAATGTGTTAAGACACCTCTACAGACTTAATTGCTCGGATATCAGATGTTAAAAAGAAAAAGTATCTAATTTCCTTAAGCTTTCTCTTTAACCTATGTAATGAGCTTTGGCCCAATGACTCCCATACCAGCTAGCCTTAGGACAATAAGTGTTAAAACACCATAACAGACTTAATTGCTTGAGTTAGAGATACTACGAAATCGAACTTATTTACACATTTTTTTAAACTAACTCAAGCTCTACCATCCGTTCGTATCTCTTTTTCCAATTTCGGTCTCGATTTTTACGTGAACAATCAATACTTGCTAAGGTAAAATATCTGGTTACTAAGTAAAAGCTTAATTATTATTATTATTATTAACATTTTTTTTCAAACTAACTCAAGCTTCACCATTTTACGCGAACAAACACTGCTTACTGAGGCAAGATATCCAGTTACTAAGTAAAAGCTTGATTATTATTATTATCATTTTTTTCAAACTAACTCAAGTTCTACCATTTTACGAACAATCGCTGCTTGCTGAGGTAAGATATTCAGTTACTAAGTAAAAGCTTGATAATTATTATTATCATTTTTTAAAACTAACTCAAGCTTTACCATTTTACGCGAACAATCATTGCTTGTTGAGGCGAGATGTCCAGTTATTAAGTAAAAGCTTAGTTAGTTTTTTCGAATTAAAGAATAAAAATTCCACTACCATTAAGTGTTACCTCCAAAAAACTAGAGAACTGAATATTACAAAATTTTCACTTACAACCCACGATCATATGTTACCGTGTATGTTAATAATACCAGTCAAATGAGCATATGAAAATCAAACGTAATCAATATTATGGAGAATTCACAAATTTGAATGATTCAAAGAAAAAAAAAAGAAAAATAATTTACTACGAAACCCATTGAGATGCGTCTCAAGCGTGAAAAATCCAGAGATGCGTCTCAAGCGCGAAAAATCCTTACACTGTCATCTCCGAATAACAATTCCTCTTGGTTAGTCAAAAATTTATTGTTGGTTTGTGTGTAGTATTTTTTTTTGAATAAAAACATAAAAATATAATCAACAGAAAAATATAATTTTTTTTACACCAAAATAACAACAAAGCAAAAACAACATAAATTTTTTTTACAAAAAGCAACAACCAAAAAAATCAAAAAAAATGAAAACTATCTAGTCAACTATCCTCTCCCCCCAACCAAATTGAGACATTGTCCCCAATATTTGAATAAGAAAAAGTAGAGTTTAGAAGACATCACCCGGTTAATGTGGAAAAGAAAATTGAATCAATAACACTACTATTTAACAAAATAAGTTACAGATTAAGATTCAAGTCCACTCTACAATTCTTGCCACGATCATTATCTGACCAATTAAACTTGGAAAGAATTGGGTCGATTCTTGGTTCATAGACTAACAGTTGGTCGATTAATTCATCAGCTTTTCGTGCAGTAAGAACCATATCTTTTGCCGGTTTCGAAATGAACCCAAGTCTTTTAGCATCCTCAAGAAATACTAAAATAAAATCGAAAAAATGATATGCATTAAGTAGTTCAATAGGTTTTCGGTGAATGTTCAAATTTACCAATGACGCAACTGTGAATATTTCTCCCAACGTGCTTAGCCAACCTAGTAAAGCAATAAAAGCGTCAGCATGATTAATCATTTCAGAAAGTCTTTCAGACATACCTGAGATAATGTATTCTTCTCCATTTGATTTTCCAATGAGGTTTCCGTCTACCAAAGTTTTTGGGATAATTGTTAAAACTTGACTGTCTCATTCTTGCACAACCTTTGACACACATTCCATCAATCCAAGATTTCCCTTGCCATATACTAACTACATGTTTCTTTCTCCCATAACTTGACCCAATTCTTTTACGTCCTCAACAAATTCTGGTTTAGTTCTAGAGCTAGATCCATAAAATACACATATATTAATAACTCGTCGTCTTGAAGTTTTCTCCATTTTTTACGCTCTCTCTTATTTAGATGTGTCGAATAGAAAAATGACAAGATGTATTTATAGATCCTGAAAATATGTGAGTAATAAATACACCAGTATCTGCAAAATTATAATTATCAAACGAACAGTAAAATAGTTCATGGATGTCAAAAAGGTTAGATATTGTCAGAAAAATTAAAGTAAAGGAAATCAAAACAGTAAATCGAAATAAATCGAAACAATAAATTGAGGTAAAGGAAATCAAAGCAATAAATTGAAATAATATGTACTGGTAGTTGTGATTGTGGCTCACATATTCCTCTGGTTTTACGTCCAGTAATGGCTTGAACGCCCTCTATGGGTCGGGGATATGCATCCCATCTAATTTTCTTATAAATTAGCCAACAATGTCTTTTAAAGTCAGATTCTCGAGACTGTATTGTTGTCTTTCATTTTGAAATTATGTATGTAAATTGTGAATCAGTCTATCAAATTCAGTAGGATGCGTCTCAAGTGTCAATGATATATTATCTAATTACTCCTTACTCAATTCATCTGTAATAGATTGAATTTTTTCTTCGCGATTATTAAACATAATTCCTAAATAACGATAACGAGTGTTGCACGTCTAACATGTGTATTTATAATAAACACCTAATTGTTTAACTCTTCGTTTCTTAGCATAGGTGTTTTTCTCCAAACCAAATATGTAAGAGATGAATGAATTAAGAAATCTAAGGACTTATGTTTTCACTTCTTCCTTGTAAGGGTTTAGCATTTTTTTGGGTGGTCGACGTGTCTTGACATTATCTTTTAAATTTATTCTGCATGTGCATTTTAAAGGTTTAGTGTATTTTATATCTTTTAAAGTTCATCCAATTCCATATTCATATTCTCTTAACACATTTAACAACTTACATTCTTGATCACTTGTAAGAGAAGAAGAAATTACCACAAGGTAAGTTTGTTTATCTCCAATAACTGTATATTTTAATCTTTCAGACAAAATTTTTTATTTCAATTTGGGTGATTCTTCATGTTTCTCTTCTTCAAGTGTACCTAGTTCCTCAAAATTTTGTTTCTCTTAATCGTCTTCTAGTACTTGTGTAGAATCAAGTAAAGAAAAATTATTAGAAATATCTGAATCTAGTTGGATGTTAAAGAACCTGTTTCTTGTACTCTATATTGAGTATGCTTTTATATATAAGTATACTACTGATAATGAGTGATACAATGAGAAATATTTGCTTATCCAAAATTTTGAGTTAAGAAGTGAAAGCTAAGATCAAGGAAAGAGTTTGAAATCAAAATAAATTATCTAGCTTGAGCCTTTTGTGTAACTGTTCTTCAAACTTAGTTAATAGACACTCTAACATAGTGAACCATATTGCCTAAAAAAATGTGAATCGTAACATAAATAAAAATGATTTATTTGGATTTAATTGATATGGGAAAATACTATGAAGAAAATACTTTAATTTGGAGAGGATGATGGGGGAGGATACTTTAACTAAATACTATTAATCCGTTATCCCAAGATCACTCATTTCTTGACGTTTACATATATTAGGGAAAATGATAAATACATCCCCCAATATTTGTTCAACTGATCAACAAGACCCCATTATTTTGCCTTTTAAACTATTAACATATTTTGTTATGAAAATAAAAAAGAACAAATATACTCCCAACATTTACTCAAATGGACACAAATACCCCATTCATTAAAAAAAAATACTTTAATTTAGGGATGAGGAAGAGGAGGAAGATGATGATGATCACTACAAGAATAAGATTTTTTAGTGTCGCCAAAATTCGACGTTAAAAGAGGTCAAACCGACGCTAAAATTTTTGGCGTTAAAAGATGCTGATGTAGAAAATGGATGCTAAAGGCTGCTAGGGGAAAGGTTTTAGCGTCGAAGAAGATTTATGAAGACTAAATATTCAAATCTGCGTTACCGGTTATCGTCTCTGAAATTGATAGACCGTGACACAGGAAGTGGATAATTTTGCATCGACAAACAAAGGAGATACTAAAGATCGTGGACTTTTAGCATTGCCAATATGGCGACGTTAATATGAATAACTATTAGCGTCGATATTTGTGGTGTCAACACTAAATACATATATTTAGCGTCCTCACTTTGGCGACACTAAATCTATTTAAAATTATTAAAAAAATAAAATATTATTAAAATATATATGTAATTACTGATAATTATATATATTTTTTAATAATATTTATTGCTTTAAATTTTTTAAAAAAATTGAAAAATTAAATTTATTATTATATATAAAATAAATATTTTATTACATAAAAAAAAATTATTACATTAAATAAAATATCATGTAGGACGATTGGACGGGGTTGGTGATGCATCTGTCGAGTTTGAAGGAACTATAGAGGTTGATCCTGCAGCACTGGCTCGAGCAAGCGAGCTATTCACAAGCTCGCGCAAGTTCGCCATTTACTGACCGTGCTCCTCTTTCTACCTCCTCATCATATTGTTTTGCATCTCCAGCCGGTCTTGAGTTAGCCTGAACCGGTACCTCTTAAGTTCGCTAAATGGGCTTCATAGGAAAGAGAGGTTCCCACAACTATGTCGAACCCCTAGTTATTGTTATTTTTCGACCATTACTAAATTGGTTATTGGTTGGATAAATCTCAACAAGGCAGTGACCTCCTTTGAGGAGCCGGACGATCGAGAAGTAGCCGCTACCGTCTTCCAATGAATGCCAAGCCCGGTGTTGTAAGAGATTTTATTCTGGAACACCTGACGTGAAAGCTCATTTGACGAGTAAGCCCTGCGTGAGGTTCTGTGTCTGGATCTCCACCATGCGTTCCTGCATTTTAAGATTATTTCTTAGTTAAAAAATGGTGGAAAAATACAGAAATTTTACATAATTTATGTAATTTAACACTTACATAGTACTCTCGGGGGGGCATCGTTCACCAAATTTTTATTTTGAGTGCAGTGGGTGAGATAGAAAAAATCCGACACCGGGAAGGTTGTAACACCTCTCCCGTGTTACTTTTGCAGCAGATAAAAAAAAATATTAATTGATTATTAAATATTATTAAAATACAGTTAAGTAAAATTTGAGTGTAGTTAACTTGATTTTAATTTTATAGGGCTAAATTATAAACAATGGCCAAAATAATAATTTTACTTATAATCATATATTATTAAGCGGGGAAAATAGATTTTACAAATGTCTATAAGGGTCATGTCACGTTTTGGTCTTAACTATTATATTAATACAGTTACAAAGTATTTATAACAATTAAAATTAAAAATTAAAAATTATTATTTAATTACTGAAAGAAATTGTCGGCACTTTATTGACGGATCATAGCTGATAGTTTTATTGTAAATTGCTAACTCTGTGGCTATAATTTGGTGGCAGAATTTTCATTGATAATTATATGCGGAAATTATTTTTTATCGGTAAAAGAATTACTGACAAGATTTTTATCGATCAAATTAATCTGTCAGTAAATGTAATTACGATAGTTTTTCAATAATTATCGACGGAATATTCCATTGAACAGCTTTTGGAGAAGTTTTTAGGCGGTATTAACATGAATTGAGGCTTTTTAGAGAGGAAAGTGATGAGGAATTAGAGTTTGTGAATTGATGATATTAAAATAAATGGTTTGTATTTAGTTGAGGATATTACTTGATTGAGGATGTAAATGAGTTTATATTAACTTGAGTTGAAGTTGGGATAAGGGTGTTGGACATTACCTTGAGCATTGTCTTAGAGAAATTGGAGTTAGGCCCTGAAAACAGGCAAGTGTCGCGACGCGTAACCAAAAGGTGCTCTCCGCCTCGGTCAGAACATGTAAGCGTCGCGACGCTGAACGCTCAGCGACGCGACGCGTAATGAGCCGAGGCTCTCTGCCTCATGCCTGATCAAATGAGTGTCGTGACGCGTAGAGCTTGATGTCGTGACGTGACACAAAACATAACCTCTGATTGGCTCTACTTGTTTGGGCGTCGCGACGCGATACTGGGAAAGTTTCATACAATTTTTAATTTCAATTTGGGATGTTAGGGATCACCTTAAGAGTTTCGTATCAGCTCATATATACACGTTACTTCGTGTTACAAGCAT
>SKCR01005857.1:0-69949 GCA_019454045.1 Zanthoxylum bungeanum | reverse complement strand
ATGATTACCGCCTATATGGCTGGTGTAATTGGACTAAAATGGATTACCGCCTATATGGCTGGTTTTATATGTTTGACATTATTAATTCCTGAGAAAGCAGAACATAAAATAATTTATATATTATAATAAGTGAAATTCCTAGGTTTGAAATATTAAATGTGGATCCTCTAACCCCAATATTTTCTTTTTATTCTAGGGAAGTGATGAAACACAATATTCACATGCTTAATAATTGATTTAATTATATTTTGGGTAATACTTTAGTTTGTTTATTGAATCTTAAGCTTAATACTTCTTGTTGCCTGATCACCAATAAGATTGATGTGGTAAACTTAAAATGAACTTGGAAAATGGATTTGAGGTTTCAGCCTTAGATTCAATACCTCACGATCTTCCTTGAGGATATATAACCCTTTAATAATTTCCTTACAGGATAGACATATATCTGTCGGGCGTGGGTAACTATAATTGGAACTTGATCTTAATGAATTTAGGTAATCTGGTTAACATAAACATACGATTAATTAGGTTATTTGGGTGTTTGCATCTGACCGTCGACAGAGGCTTATGCATATTTTAGTGTTCCAGGTTAGCAAACTAATTTATTACAAATGTATAAAAGAATCAATTCATCATTAGAATAATATTGTGTGAAATCACAACCCTAGATGTTTGTATCTTTTGTTTATTTTCCTTAGTATTTCTTTTGTGTTTTTATTTATTTAGCAAAACCACATCCAATCAAGCAATCATTCACTTCTCCCTTTAATTAGGTACTTGTAAGTAAATAGAATCAAAAATTAATAACAACATTAGAAATTAAATCCTCGTGGGATCGATATTTTATACTACTTGAACAATACATGCGCTTGTGTTATACGCGTGTGATTACGCCGGTCACAAGTCTTTCACGAAGAAGTTTTTACAGAGATATGCTTTAACACCCTGCATCATTCCAATATCATTTCCAATGATCAGGATGTCATCCACATAAAGCACCAAGAACACTATCATACTCCCACTAACCTTCATATAAACACAAGGTTCTTCTTCATTTTTGAGAAAGCCAGACGATCTGATTACCTCATCAAAATGAAGATTTTAACTCCGCGAAGCTTGTTTAAGCCCATAAATGGACTTCTTAAGCTTATATACCATGCCAAAATTTTGGTTGGAGACAAAACCCTCAGGCTTTTCCATATAGATTTCTTCATCAAGAAATCCATTAAGAAAAGTCGTTTTGACATCCATTTACCAAATATCATAATCATGGTAAGCAGCGATAGCCAATAAAATCCTAATAAACTTTAGCACGCTACTGGTGAAAAGGTTTCATCATAGTCCACACCTGGCATTTGAGTATAACCTTCAGCAACCAGTCGAGCTTTGAAGGTTTCAACCTTCCCATCAGGCCCTCGCTTCCTTTTGTAAACCCATTTACAACCTACGGAACAATTCCCTCAGGAAGTGGAATCAAGTCCCATACTCGATTTTGATGCATAGTGTCTATTTCAGAATTCATGGCTTCTTCCATTTAGCGGAATCAATGTCTAATATTACTTCTTTGTAGGTATACGAATCAGTCTCCTCAACAATGAGCACATCGAGACTCTTGTCTTGTATCAAATATAAGCGTTCAGGAGGTCTCGATATCCTAGCAGACCTACGTAGAGTAGAATTAGAAGGTTCTGTTTCTGTCTGAACCTGTGATTCCTCTATTGGTATGTCATCTATAGGTTGAACTTCATCAAGCTGAACCCTTCTATGATTACCACATTCTGCCAAAAATTATTCTTCAAGAAATTTGGCAAAACGAGCTACAAACACATTTCGATGCTCGGTTTAATAGAATTGATATCCTTTGGAATTCGAAGGATATCAAACAAACCTAACTTTTCACCCTCGAGGCAAAAGTTTATCCTGCTGCATCACCTTGAAATATGTAGGACAACACCGAACCCTAATATATTAAAAGGAACCCTATTCAGCAGATGTGCAGTAGTAAGAAGAACATACTCCCATAAAAAGTAAGGCAAATCTGTAAAACTCAACATGGTTCGGACCATATCTAATAAAGTCTGATTTCTCATTTCAGACACTCCATTGTGCTGTGGAGTACCCGGAGGAGTATGTTGAGCGAGAATCTCATTCTCTTTAAGATACTCGATAAATTCACTACTCATATATTCACCGCCTCGATCTGATAAAAAAACATTTGATGAATTTACCAGTTTATTTTTCTACTTCGTTTCAAAATTCTTTGAATTTTTCAAAGGTTTTCGATTTATGTTTCATCAAATAAACATAAACATACCGTGACAAATCATCGGTAAATTTTACGAAGTAAGAAAAACCATTATGAGCAGTGTGACTTATAGGACCACATACATCATTATGAACGAGCTCCAATAAGTCAGTGGCCCGATATCCAACATCAGTAAATAAGGCTTCGGTCATTTTACCCTGAATACAAGATTCACAAATTGGAAAAGATTGTATGGTTAGATTCTCAATCAAACCATTCTTAATCAACTGGGTTAGGCGCCGTACACCTATATGACCTAACCGCATATGCCACAATTTAGTATCAGTTATTTTAGATAATTTACGTTTATTATCCCCAATTTCATAAACATCTCTAATGGCATGTAAAATATAATGACCGTGCGAATTTGAACATTTGTGTAAAAAAACATCATTCATATCATATATATACATAGAACGGTTCTTAATATGTACATGATATCCTTTTGTATCTAATACAAAGAGAGATATAATATTAGCTACACAACCAGACATAAGAACACAATCTGTCAAAATGATGCTGCCTCTGGATAGAAAAATCTCATATTCGCCAATGACAGCTACAGATATAGAATCACCATTCCCAAAACACAGCTGCATCTCGCTTGGATTAAGCATCCTACTGACCCTCAGCCCTTGCAACAAATTACAGATGTGAGTCGGACTAGCAGAATCTAAAACCCATCCAGAATCAATGGCTTCATAAGCCAAAGAGATATCAATGATAGGGAAAATAAACAAACCTGATGCAGAGGCTCTCTCTCGTCTGACGGAAGCTATGTAGTCTGGACAATTGCGTCTCCAATGTCCAATCTTGCCATATTGGTGGCACTTGTCCTCAGCTGCTTTCTTCTTTGACTTGTTGGGCTTCGCAACCTTTCATTTGGGAGGAACACCAGAGCCAATCTTCTTTGCATTTTTCTTCTTATTATTATTTCTCGATCTCGTAGATTGAGAAGAAGAAGAACTAGGCAAAAAAGACTTTGAGATGAGTGTCGACAAACCCTTCTTGATGTCCTCGTTATCAGTCTGAAGCATCCTATGTAACTGACTGTAGGAACAATAAATACCATGCTTGTTGAAGTTCATAATGAATTGGGAATATGCCGGTGGGAGTGAGGTAAGAATCAAATTCCTGCCCAATATCTCATTTAAAGTCAAACTTTCAAAGCTGCTCAATAAGATCCATCATGCGTAGGACATATGGACTCACTGGCTTGCCATCAGCCAAACGAGCATGGAATAATTCCACAGATATTCTGTACACCAGGGTCTGCTCCTAATTTAGAAATAGCTCCCGAAGCTGAGTTATGATACTGAAGGAGTCAGACATATCAGCATATTGTCCCTTTAGATCAGAAGACACAGTACATAGAATGAGTGACCTGACTCTCAGATCATCATCTCTCCATTTCTGGAATGTCTCTCTCTCTTCAGGTGTCGACTCCGGAGCAATATCCAACGGTACTTGATTATTCATCACATAACCCAAATTTTCTGATCTCAAGACTATCTTAAGATCTAATTCCCATTCACTAAAGTTCTCAGGACCAGTCAATTTGTTCGCGTCCAAGACACGTGCAAACGAATTAGAGGAAGTAGTAACTGCCATCACAAACTTAACAAAAGAAACAGAAATTAGTAGACAAAAGTAATTTCATCAATATCAAAAAACATCCAGCATATCATGGATTTTGAATATAAGGATGAATTCCCACTATTTTACATAAATTGATAATCCCAAAAAAAATACGAGAATTCAATAATTAAATTAAATTCTATAGCAGGAAGTAGACATCACAAATATATTTAAACACACAGCTTTGGCACATTGTGCCCAAATATATTTGAGAGTAGATAACAATTATTAATTACATCAAATGTGACTCTTTAAAAATAGGTCCTGAACCGTTTCTGATCCTCACTGCTTTGGCATCTATTGGATGAGGCGTATTCAAGGAAATACTCGTAAATATACATATCCAAGGTACTAATGCATCACTTCACTGCTTTGACATATATTGGTATGCACTTTCGCACGAATTTATTTCTTATCAAATAAGTTTTACCGGTATAAATAAATTTCCATTAATCATTGCCGCATTGCTTTGGAAGACACAACCACGGTATCAAGAAAAATATTTACATCCGTATTGACGAGATGGACCTATTAGTGTACAATACACTCACAAAAACAAAACCTTATTATGGGGATTTTACAAAAAAAAAACTGTCAAACAACCAAAATAATTGATCCAATCAATTAATTCTCAAGCATGTGTAAAATAAATTGAATTAAATATCAAATATTTAAGGCATAAAAAATTATTTTGGATGTGGGATCAGATGCTCTGATACCATTTTGTTGGGGTATTCACAGCGGAAAAGAGCGATGGAAGGCGAAAATGATTTTTAAACATTTTAAAATTTTTCCGAGCGAATTAATTAATATCAAATATTTTTAATTCACTCGTATAAGTTTCAATATATTATTTATTAATATTTAATAATATAATATATTTCGAAACATGATGAATTATTTTACGAAAATATTTTTCGACAAATACTACGTGTAACGGGCAAACGGTCAAACCGGTTGATCAACCGCAGAACGGGGACAACCCGATCACTTGGGCAGTGTTCAGTCAGCCCTTGGGCTGCCCGAACAGTGCCCAGTTTGCTGGTTTCACAGCCACAACTCAACAATCCTGTTTCGACGAGAATTTCGCTGTTTTCTCACGTTTTCATACCGAAACAATTTCCGGAATTAATCCACCGCCCAATACACATCCAAAATCATCCAAATAACATACTTATCCATGAAAAATATTATGTTTTATGGGACCAAATCAGATCTGATCCAGTTTTATTATTTGTCCATTTTCATGCTTAAATTCTTAATTTCACACCAAATTTAATCACCACAATATAAAGCCTCAAGAAAAATTCTAGACAATATTAGAGTGGTAACATCACTCTAGAATGGAAATATTTAATTTTGAGATAAATTCACTAATTAATCTAATTTACACATGCTTAACAAATAAACCATTAAGGTAAATCAAGCAAATAACACCCAATTTTAATTCAAATACATATCCTAGATATATATTCCATTAAAACATGCAATATACATATCCAATACATATTTCACATGCTTGGAAAATGAAAACAAAGAAATATAAATTTGGAATTTACTATTACCTTAATATAATTTACAATTTCTCAATTTCTTCTTCATTTGGTGTTAGAAACCTTGATTTAAACCCTAACCCCATTTTCTTTATTTTTCTCAACACATGAGAAGTGGTTAAAGCCCTAAACAAAATGAAACAATTTCATTCATATATTATTTCACAATAATTTCGAAAATTAGGGAATTTATTTAACAAAAATAATAATTATTTTTGGTTAAGAATTTGACACCTCATGATCTTATCCAAAATATATTTGTTATTTTGATTTTTGTTAATTAAATCCATGTGTCCAAATTACATGGAATAGCAAATCAAAATTTGCCAAGCTAATAAGAATATTCCAATAATATTCTTATCTAAATAAATAAATTAACTAACTATTTAATTTATTTATTTATCTAATTAATAAAAAGACAAAATAATATTATGGAATAATATTCCAAGAATATTCTTCCATTTTATCATTTTTAATAATTAATTAACAATTAATTAACTAATAATAATAATAAAACAAGTGTCAAAATTTAATTGGTTAATAATGTGTATCTAATCTAAATTATGTATCGTATACAAATACACATTATTTAATACGCATGTGTAAATTATGAATAATCCGAATTATCCATAATTAATTGCCCAATTGCTCAACGAGTACACTTTATATTGTGAGACTCTCTAGGTTCAAGTTTATCTGTCATAGAAATCATTTCCATGTCCGTAATTTATCCACTCATAAATTATGACGACCACAGATAATCAAGTTGAACCATCCAAGTCGAAGTCATTGCATATATATAATCTCTCTGTCATAGGTTATCCGAATTATTCCGGAGATATAGATTAAACGTCAAATCTCTGCTATGAACAATTCATGTGTCGCGACATAATTATGATTCTTCAATAAATATTCGGAACTCGTTTCCGAATCATACCTCAGCCAAGGATTTCAAAGAATCACAAATTGGACACTAAATCCTGTACACTGGATTGACAGATCATCTCTGGATACATCACATGATATCGTGAGTATCAGTATATACCCGACGAACAGGCGGAGGTCTGATCTTAGAAGATCGTTGACGTGACTGTCATCAAATTACGAGGGATATTTCACATATCCAAAGTGGTATCACAAGTCAAAAGAGCTAATATGCTATTCAACTCGTAAGGATCATATTGACGTTGGTGTACCATCTATCAGGAATCTTCAAATGAGTCGTTAAGTATTTATCCAATAAATACCTACGTGTCTATATTGTTAGGGTTGGTGCTCAGAGCGCCAATCCAGACCGTATTTATGTTTGATTCATGAATACGATCAATTCTCTTTTCCATAATATTACTTATTTATGGTTGCACCTCTTATTTTATATACGTATTCGATCTGATTACGATTAGATTTAAATGTGGTTTAGTGATATGTATATATTAGACAAAGGCCCGATAATATATAATGCAGTACACAGTTACAAAGTTAGTTTGTAATTGACATTGGGAAGTGTAACTGCTAAATGTATATTATCAAATATAATTCCTGGTCAAGATTTACTAACACAGGTCGGTTATTCAAATCCGTTGAGACCAGTACATGTCGTATAGCGAGACTTGGTCCGATGATTTATCCCAATGAACCATGAGTCTAGGGAGACTCGTATAGACGTGTAGGTGTTTATAGTGGATAAACACTGAACGACTCACCGAAGATTCTTAATGGATGGTACACCAACGTCAATAAGAATCTTATCGGGTTGAGTAGCATAGTGGTCCTTCGACTTGAGATACCACTGTGGATGTATGAGACATCCTCCATAATTAGATGGCAGCCACGTCACCGATCTATTTAGATCAGACCTCCGCCTGTTCGTTGGGTGTGGACCGATCCTCAGGATATCCTGTGTGTATCAAGATAGGATCCGTCAGTTCTGTGTACAGAGCATATGAAGTCCATATGTGATTAGCAATCAGTTAAATCTGTGGCCACAGTATACTTCAGAAGTGAGTTCCGAATGTTATTTAGAGATTGCTAATAGATACGTCGACGTGATAATACCTATAGAGATTTGATGTTTACATCTATATCTCTGGTATTATTCGGATACCTGTGACAGAGGGATTAAACGTATGTAATGACCTCGACTTGTATGATTCAGCTTGTTTATCCGTGGTCGTCATAATTTACGGGTGGGTAAATTATGGACACGAAATTGGATTTTGTGACGGATATACTTGAATCTAGAGAGTCTCACTAATGAAATATACTCGTAGAGCACTAGGGCAACATTTATAAATAATATTGATTATTTATAAAGTCGTTTAAAGGTTAAACGAAAAATACATGTATTGGGACCTAATAGTCATTTCCTAATTTTTTGTGTATTTGCATTTAATGTTAGATTTTATGAAATACACATTAATTATTTGTCAAATTGAGATATTTGACTTATATCATAAATATATATGTATTTGAATATTTAATGTAAATATAATACATATATTTAATATATTTGTATTTAAATAATTAATTGATTATTTAATTGTTAAATGATTAAATTAATTGAAATATAAATATCTTAAAGTTGTGATAATTATGAAAATTCTTTTTGGTTGCCTTTGTTGACTTTAAGAAATTCATTAAAGTGTTAATGATTTCTTTTGCAAGTTGACAAGTTGGCTTTAATGATATAATTGAAAAATATATATTATTTTTTATGCATTTTCGGTCAAGCTAGTAAAATGTCCAAGTGTTGGATTTTTTTTTTTTTGATCAACCAAAAACTCATCCAAAAAACTCCATTAAAAAGAAAACAAAAATTGCTTGGGAGAAAGAAGAAGAAAGACAAAGACAAAATCAAAGAAAGCTTGGAATTTAGTGAGTTTTTCCAACTTGCCATTAGAGAGAAAAATGTTCCTCTTGTTGTTGGCTTCATCTTGTGATGTTCTTGTGTTTTTCTATTCTTTATTCTTTGTGTTTTTGGAGGATGGAAGTTTGAGGATAGGGTTATACATGTATAATGACCATAAAATGCTTCTAATGTGTTAATAAGCATTCTTTTGATAGTTTGAGAAACTAGTTGCCATTCTAGAGTTATTGACCCACTCTTAAATGACCTAGATTTGTTCTATAGTTATTTCATTGTGGTGAGTCTTGATTGGTGTGGAAGAAACTTGATTGAAGTGTTGGATTTAATTGATTTGGTCTAATTTGTTGAAATTGAAAAATTAGGGTTTAAGACCTTCTCCATATTTGGGTCTTTTCATTTATGTTGTGTATTTGGATATGTATATGATGCATATAAAATATTGGGTTGATTGGATTTAATCTTAATGTGTTTTGAACATGTAAAGTGCAAAATTCACAATTTGCCCACCAATAGGGGCTCACGGCTTTGGCTCCAAATTTGGGGTTTTTGTTGCATTTTGAAATTTGATATGTAGGACATGTTAAATTCATCTTAGAAATGATTTAGAATGATCCAAAATTATTTTGAACAATTTAGGACTAAAATGAACAAAATGCAAAGTTTTGCGGTAATTCGGTAATTACCAAGAAATTTGATTTCTTGTGTAATTTTTCATAATTTAATAATTGGATAATTAAATAAATAAGTTTATTTAATTGATCCGAGAAAGTTTTGAAATCAGAAAAATTTGTTTTTTCCACTGTTCCGCAACGTTACCGGATTTCCGCTATAATACCCCTTCATATATGAGTCTCCCAAGACTCATGGTTTTCTGAGATAAACCATTAGAACAATTCTAATATACGACACGTACCGGTCTCACGGGTTTACTAACTGACCAAGTATGTAAACCTTGACTAGGAACATTTTCAGAATGAATTGTATTTTGATATTTCTCTGTAACAATTGCGGCGCTTTTGCAATTACGTCACAACTATTCATTCTAAGGTCTTTTACGCCTTAACCTTTTAATAGAATATATTAATGAAAATTACTTAATTTTATTCATAATAAAATATAAATGTACATCGTATTTACAATAAATACAATAAAATTTGGCGCGTCGAGCACCAACTCTAACAAAAATCTCGGAAGTTCTCCAATCATTTCAACAAAGAGAAGTAGATTAGATCTTACATCAAGTTTACTAGGTAAGTTTGAACTTCTCTTAAGCTATGTTCTTCATTAGTGAGTTTTTCATTAGTGAGACATATAGTGATGAATTATGTATTGGATGCATGATTACATAGCTTAAAGTTGAAATAAGGCTAATAAATTGTGTTAGGATGCTTTGGAAGTATAAACACAATATGCTTGTTAATTAGGTCAAAGATGTTCATGTTGGACATGAAACAACTAATAAGAGTTTGGAACTCTAGATTAAAGCTTAGAGCTATAGCTACTATTCTAGAATCACTTGGACACCTTTGGGTGAACTAGAATTGTTCATGAGATATTTCATAGTGAGATTCTAAATTGGTTTGTGTTTTGATTCAAACAAATGCATATATGTATTTAGAATACATGTATGTTAGTTGTATAACATGTGTTGTTGTCGTTTTGATGTTAAAATTGATTTTAAGGTGTATTGAAATGATCGGAGAAAATTGGAAGTGTTTAGGATTGGTTTGAAGTTGAAAAATGCTACTTGTATAGGGGAGCGTCGCGACAATGACCTTCCAGTGTCGCGACACTGAGCATCTGGCCTCCCAGCGTCGCAACTCTCACCCTTGCATGTCACGATGTCTAAACGTTCAGCTCTCGGAGTTGCTCTCGTACTTTGGAGCGTCGCGACTCCCAACTTCTGCGTCGCAACACCGAGAGCTGATGAACACTAAAACATCATTTTCTCCGTTCCGGAGCATCCAGACTCTGATTTGGTCCCCGTTTTTTTTCTACGGACTCGTATCGGAATGTAGTTTTCATTAAAATATTTTAAAATGCACCTATCCCTGATATCCTTGGGTTAGACCCCACTTCCGCTGCGCGGGATACCCATCCGACCCTAGGGGTTCCACAACCATCCCAACATATACGAGTCTCCAAAAACTCATGGTTCATTGACATAAACCATCAGACCAAATCTCGATATACGATATGTATTGATCTCAACGAATTTTATTAACCGACCTGTATCAGCAAATCTAGACCAAGAACTTTATTTGAGAATATACTGCTACTAGCGACACCTCCCAATGTCAATTATAAGCATCGTTGTAACTGTGCGACTACTGTATATTTTCAAATATTTTTCTAATATATACATCACTAAACCTCAATTAATTTCAATTTAAACTAAATTAAATCGAATATGTATATAAAAAATAAGAGGTACTACCATTAAATAAATAATATTATGAAAAATTGATTATTTGTATTCATGAACATGTCATAAATATGATATGGATTGACGTTTAGAATACCAATCCCGACAATTAAACTTTTACATTTCCAAAATTTACGATTTAGCTTCTTTTAGGTAGTTGAAGTCCACAACAGTTGAAAATCGTTACTGCATTTGACGTATTTTCGGTGTTCTTGATGATTACTTGTGCTTGATGACATTTTGATTACCAGCTGAAACAAAACACTAATAAATTACTAATAACTCTTGCCAAATTTAACTAAAGCATATAACCGACAATAAATAAAATTAATTGTAAACATTTTTTCCCTCTAGCAGCAGTTAAGAAATAGAGGAAAATAACAATACTAATCTAATTTTTTACTTAGGATTTTACATCACAAAATCAAATTTACATACTTCACTTCATTCATACAGCAATATCCAAAAGTCTAAATTTAGTTGACATTTCATACTCTATAATTACTATGAAATATTACAATAATATACAAAAAATAAATAATTGAGATGCAAATCCCAAAACTTTTCTTCAAGAATTTCAAAATCTGTAAGATCCTAAACAGCAAATCTGGTGAGTCGAGGTTTGGTGGCGGTCAATGAACAAAACCAACGGCCGCCAACAAGAATTGGTGACTGTGAGCCACGAACAGAACATAAATGTCTTCATTTGAAATGGGTTTTCAACAGTTAAATGATTCCTTGTTTTATTGTTCTTGTACTTTTTGTTGAATTTCATAGCTTTGCAAACGTGGCAATATTTTATTGGTTTCATGGATTCACTTTTGATTTCTTTATCTTAATAAACAACTTGTGTTGATTGTCATTTTATATCATTTGTCGTATGCGATGTTGTAAGCATATCATTTTTTATATTATTTTTATCAGAAGCATTGAAGGGAGTGCTAGCGGATCATTTTAAGGTTCTTGTTAACTAGCATTCTAAGAATACTTATATTTTAAGAAAAAAAATTTAAATTATTTTTATGAGAAATATAAAAAATTATTAAAATTTTAATTATTATTTTTTTTATTGATAAATTTTTTTTAAAATAAATTCTTAATGAGTGTCTTATGAATACTCAATAAATTTTCCCTTATTTTAATTGGTTAATTCGAATTCTGACGTGTTTTCTAAATAGCTAATCCGATTATTACTACAAAAATTAAAAATTTAAAGAGAAAAAGTGCCTATTAAAAGAGAATATATACATGAATTGAGGTGTTTGTAAGGGTAAATATATCTTATCTCATTCAAATTTGTTTGAAATTCAAATAAAAAGTGGAAACACATATATGAATTGATGTGATATCTCTTAAAGTCATAATCTTCAGCTTAAAAGTACATTTCCAAAGACATTTCCACATGTCCATAATATTCCAATTGCGCTGGATTTTAAAGACCAATAAAAAAAAAATCAAAGAGGGAGACGATTTCCAACCAATCAAAGTTTATAGCTATTTGTGTTTGATTTTTCATTTTTAGATCATTTTTGGTTCATGGGTCATACTGTGTATTTGCATGTATGGATTTTTGTCATATGGGAAATGATTGTATTTTTATCGTTTGCTCTTTCACTTAGTAGTAAAAGATTTGATTGCTCAGACTCTATGTGTAAATTCAGAAGATGTATTTTTTTTTATAAAAATCTAATACAGTTGATAATTAAATATATTTCACTTAAATTAAGATCAGATAATTTAAAAATGAGATTTTCAATATTTTCAAAATGAAAAAAAAACTTCACCTATCATGTGTGAGTTTGTTCTTAGATAACTTCATTCTATCGAGTGGCGGATGTTGGATCAGGATTTTTGGGTGAGTTGCCTATGACGGACTGCCAACCCATTTGTCTTGTAACCACGAGGTGGTGGCCATGTGGCAAGTAACCATTTGTTTTGGTGGTTACACGTTGATTTCAAATATAAGGGGAAAGTTGACGAAGGATAAGATTAGAATAAAATGCTGCTACTTATTCTTTCTACTCCCCAACCAAGAATACGCTTATTGGTTATGCCAAGTAATCAATTTTTGAAACAAATAAGTGATGCTTCTGGTTTTCTTCTCGATGAACAATAGTCAGAGCGTGTGATTTATGGAATCCAAAACAAACTAAGAAAATAGAGAGAAAATGACAAAAGTCCCAAATGTTATTGATGATGGTTTTCAACATCCAAGATGTCAGAATCCTTAGGAATTGTTACTGATAGGTGGTTTTCAGTATCCGAGATGTCAGAATTTCTAGGAAGGATAGAATGAGGATGGCAGTTAACGGATAAAGGCCGAAGGACATTGTGAAGAAAAGAGGTCAGCATAGGGGCCAGAGCCCGAGGTACACTTTGGGACACCGAGGCGATCATGTCTGAGGTGGTCAGGTCTGACAGCACTAGAACGTTTTTGAAGACTTACCTGATGTGTTCGGGTCAGCCTCGGCATCAGACTCTCGGGGCAGCCTCGACATCAGACTCTCAGGGTAATCTCGGCATCAGACTCGGCATTCAGAGCCTCGTGTCAGCCCCTGAAGTCAGGATCGACACAACATATCATATCCAGTCTAGGAAATCAGACCAAACACCTAGAGTCTCAGCACACTGACCCAATCTGTTAGTAGACACAATGAAGATGTTACATGTCTCGGCATACCGACCCAATTACCTAGATCGGGGATGCTGAACCTTATACACATGTATGGATGACGTAAGCCCTATATGAAACCTAGAGCCACTAGACAGTTGGATGGGCATAACGTACGAGTAATGAGCAATAACATGCGAGTAATGAGCAGCAACGTCCGAGTAATGGGCAATAACGGCAAGGAAACGTGGCCAACGTCATGAATGGCCATAACGTGCGAGTAGTTCACGTGGTTGACGTCATAAGGAGTTGTAATAGTAGAATTCGTCCTGGTAATACATTTCTTCACTTGTACAAGAGTGCAAAAAGCTTATTGTAAGTAAGAGCTAGTAAGAGGTCGGTCAGCCAAGCTAGAGTTAAAGATAGGTCGGTCCGACACGGGATAGTAATAAAAATACCGTTTTCCCTTGTGCCCGTGGACGTAGTTCGGATCCATTCCGTCGAACCACGTTAAACCATCTATTTTGTCTGTATGTTTTTAATCTTTTGCTAAGTTTGCATTTGATCTCCAAACTAAACAAATTCACAGTTGATGGAGATTTGTTCGAGGAGTGCTTTTTCTCGAATTACCCTTGGAATGAAAATCAGCAGTCAATAAATATTAATTCTTGTTTTAGCAAAACGAAAATTATAGACGATAAAATTAATCAAAATTCTCATGATATTTAAAAATTAAACAAACCGTCTTTGCTGTTATAACAAAACCCATTGATAGTAGAGACGATAATCGGGACGTTCCATCTCCACCGAGTCTCATCCCGTTCCTTCCTGATTATTATTCGGGATGAAGAAATTATCCTGAATCCCGATCGATATTTTGAATGTGGATGAAAAAATTATTCTGAATCCGAACATAATGATGCAAGATCCAGAATCCTAATCGGGATTCGAGACTTTTAAGGCTAAAATTTGAGAAACAAATTATCATGAATCCTTACCGAAATTTTCATTTGGTATGAAAAATCATCTCAAATCCCGAACCCAATGGGATAGGATTCCGATCGGGATTCGGGATTTTATGCCAACCTTACCTGATAGCTTTACCGAGAGAGAATATTTTTGGAAGGCATGTGGTTTTGTTTAGTTTTTAAACATCAGAGATTATTTTTGTCAAACATTAGGGAGCTATGCTCATTTTCCAAAAAATAATTGAATTCTCCAAGGTACGAAGTCAATTTTTCAAGAAATATTTCCACCATTTGGTTAATAACTACGAAATCACGTGGAGTTGTATAGAAACATTCTCTCAGGATATAAGGGAGTTTTTGTTATTGATTTGTGATTGAATCACAATAACCAAGAACATTATTTGTTGTAGAATTTATATGATGCAGAAGAAGAAAGAAATAGTTCATTAGAACTGATATTCAATTGCTTTATAAGAGGGGTGTATATAGAATTGATGAGTTATATCCAAGATACACATTTTATCACTCAAAAGATGTAAAGTTTCTTTTTAAAATCTTAAAACGTTTTATGAGAATCACACTTTCAATCGAACAAGGTTCGAACAAGTAGAGCTTATGTTGTATTATTCGAATGATTCAGAAGTTTATTCAAACAATAACGTCTCTGAATGACTCTTTCGAACGAGTTAAAATACCATTCGCACGAGAACACCTCTAGAGGCCTCTGGATGACTTATTTGAACAAGTTCGAGTGTCATTCGTTCAAATGACCATAATTTCATTGAATGACTATCTGATATGAATTTCCATATACTTATGCAAGCCCATCTTCATTTAAACCCTGATACATTAGCGTAAAATAGTATTTCATAAACCAAAATATTTAAAAAATTCCAACAATTCTTGGCACTGGCACTGTGAATTGAGGGGATTTTCCAACATAGGTGATTTTCATCTAAACAGAGCAAAATAATTGATTTAGCACGGTGTATTTTCCATTATGATTTAAGGAATGTCAGGTATACCCATTGGTATTTTTTTTTAATTCCTAGCATGTTTGCTATAATATTACCAATATTTTTCAAAGAATGTGATGGTTTTCAACCAATAAGAATTTATAGTTTTTCATATTTGGAGTGCTCATATGATAAGAACGATTCATTGTGTTAGTTTCATTTTTTTTTTGGCAATGTCCGTAATAAAATAAGTTCAATTGAGTTGTAATATATCTTGAAGATCTCATAGCAACTGGACAAGTATTTGGACAATATCAGATGGAGATATCAGAGTGATATTTACTCTTTTGGATATTCTAGAAGTTTTAGAGCTCCGATTGATATAAGGTTAGTTTCATTGGAAATTAGACTCGAAGACGATCGCGTACTTATAAAGAACGTATGATTTGGCCAAGGGATGAAAAAGTTACAAGCGTTTTAAATTACACATCAAAATCTATATGTGACGTGCATTTGCGGAATGTTCGTAAGAGCGTTCTAACGCCCAAAGGCATAAACTTTTCATTTTGAGGCACGTTCGAATACCTGTACGTAAGTGGGTAATTTTGGATGCGTTTTGAGCCATTTTTGCACAAAAAATCCTATATTTGCCCTATCATTTTAAACAAACACTTAGTCACTTTACCGATGTGAAGAAACACTATTTTGAGAGCCACCATATACTTTGTTTCCTCCTTCTTAACAATCAACTTAGAAGACTTCATCGATTCCATTATCTTTTTACTTTGGTAAGATTGTTCTTTGGTAACCATCATCACAAAAACACAATATTAATCAATTTCCTAAGCATTTAGAGTTCTAAGGGAGGAAGATTGGTAGTCAAAGTTTTGGCATTGCGAGTTCGCAGGGTTGATCCACTCAGAGACTTCAAAATTTACGAAGAAGGCTGTTTGGTGCGGGTTCATGGAGTTGTTCGATTTATTACAGTCTATAGGTTTACGAGTCAGTGAAGTTGTCACTATAGGTCGTATACCATCGCTGTAAGTTTTCTCTAATATAGTGGATTAGGGTGGTAGCCTATACCCGGAGTGGTTTTTTCTCGCACGAGTTTTCATTTCCGTCAACAAATTTCTCATGTACTTTTTACCTTGATATTTTCTTTATTTTACATCAGCTTAGAATTAAGGGTACTTTTTGATTCAAACCGTGGTTTCTCTACCATTGACTTATCTTAGATAGAATAATATTCCGCATAGGGTCAAAATCTTAGGACAAAATCGAAATTTCAATTGGTGTCAAAGCCAAAACTCGATCATTGACCCTTAACTATGGGTAGAAGCCAACACTTGAATTATCCTAATTTCTTTGATGAAACTGAGTATCCTCATTGGAAGGATCGCATGAGAACATTCCTCAATTCCTTAGATGAAATTGTGTTGATGTCAATAGAATGTGGATGGAAACCTTCCATGGTCACCGTTGATGAGGTCTATTCCCCTAAAGATAAACTGACTTGGATAAGACATGAGTTTGAAGTGAGCAATAGGAACAACAAGACTATTAGTGTCATTCATGCTGCTGTTTGCTCTATAGAGTTTAGCAGAATATCTATGTGTGAGACAATCAAGGATGCATGTGACATCATTCATACTGTATACAAGGGCACATTGTCAGTTAAAAATAATAAACTCCAAAAGCTTGCTACTAGGTTTGAATCAACTAGGATGAAAGAGGATGAAAATTTTGACCAGTTTTATGCTGAGATTAACAATATTATTAATTCCAGCTTTAACCTAGGTGAGGCTATTCCTACAAATATGATAGTTAGAAAAATCTTTAAATTCTACATGAAAGGATTTTACCTAAGATTACTGCCATTGAGGAAAGTAAAGACTTAGATAACCTAAAATTAGAAGACCTCATAGAAAACCTTCAGATGTATGAGAGCAAACTTCATGTTTATAGAAAGCCCAAGAACATAGCAATGAAAATCGTGAAGGAAGTTACCCATGATTTATCTGGTGATGATGAGGATTATGCGCTCACATATGCTGATATAGCCATGTTCGCGAAAAAATCAAGAAATTTCTTGAGTTGAAAAAAAGTGGTCTTGGCAATAATAGAAGTAGGGATGAGAAACCTATAGAGAGTAATCGTCATAATAGAGAGTCTAGAATGAAGATGGATAGAAAATCTCGAGCTTTTCAGTGCCGTGGGTGTGAAGGTTTTGGGCATATTAGTTCTGAGTGTCTCACATACCTAAAGTCTAAGGGCAAAACGATTAAAGAAATTTCTCATAGTGATTTAGAATGTGACTACTCTTCTGATGAGTCTCCTAAGGATATGAGCAATTTTATGGCTTTTACTGAGCATGACTAATGAGAGAGAGGATAACATTAATGATGTAAACGCTAGTTCAGAATTTTCCCATGATGATTCTGTAGATGAAGATGATCTTCAGGTAGCGTATACTGAATTATTTAGTAGGAGCTTGGCTATCAAGAAGACAAATGTTAAGGTCAATAAGAGGATGAGAAAAATGGAAATAGAAAGGGATGAAGTTAAAGCTAAGCTTGACATGAGCCTTATTGTTATTGATGACCTCGAGTAGAGGAATAAGAAGTTAGCAGATCGAGTCAAGTGCTTAGAAAATAAACTTGAAGAAGCTAGGACTCAGGTATCTATATTTTCGAGTGGGACTAAGAAGCTAGATCACATTTTAGGAATTGGTATGCCTCCCAGTGAGAAGAAATATTTTGGCATCATTGAGTTAAGCTGTAATGTAGTTTCTTCATCTAAACTATTTTTATCCTAGCTAAAGTAACTCCTAAACATGACTTAAGTAAGAAACCTATAGACTGTACTCATGTAATCCTCTCTACTGTTCCTTGTTCTATGATCCAACCTCAATCTAGAGGTGTGGTGGGTAAACCTCACTCTCGTATGAGGTTTGTGCCTGTTTTCCATTAATGTGGCAAGGTAGGTCATATTAGGCCTAAGTCCTTCATGTTGCACAAAAAAAAGAAAAGGCATAAGCGTGTCACGCCTAGATTTGATTCGTCAAATCTAGTCTGTCAAGTTTCCGCGCTAGCTAAACAGACGTAATTCATTAGTGGAAAACTTACTTTGTTGACAAGGAGTTCTCAAGTGAATGAGACTCCTAAGAAAGTTTGGGTGAAAAAGGAAAATCCTTTCTCAATAACTTCTGAATGCCTTGATCCTAAAAGGCGTGATGAGATTGCATTTCAGTGTGTCTCACTGTAGATGCTGCATTCATATTTCTCCATTGCTTGTGTATATGCGTGTGTTTTATGTGTTTGCACTACTTCATATTTTTTATTTTCACTATATATTTCAGTGTGTTTTGTTTTTGTTATATGTCCATTTATATATAGGATGAAAATCCGGATATAAATTTCATAGCCGATTCTAAATGGACGGTAATATGATCTATACTTGGGAATAAAACTCCACGTACTATTAGATAATGACAAGTCATGTTGTGTATTTTCTTGTTTTTATCTTAAAAGAAAAATACAAAAAAAAAAATATAAAATGAAAAAGACCAAAAAAAATTATGGATTGAAAGAGCATGTAAAAGCATGTGCATGTGGTCCTGGTATGCAAGATATATGGTTATTGATGAACGGAAAATATATCACTATTTCCTACCTCTTTTACCTAATATTTTGTATGGTTTCTCGAGTTTTATGAATATTTTTATGTGTTTTGTATTAATTTGCAGATAAATAAATTTTTGGGACTCAATGGAATCAACTTGGGGCTAAAACGGCGAAAAGCGGACAAAAAAGGCAAAATTAGAATTACGCGTCGCGACACGCATAACTTCTGCTTCGCGACGCGTTGATATAATCATGCTGCCGACACGCATCATCATGACGTCAGCCGAAGTTACTGTGTTGCCGACACTCATCATCGCCACGTCAGTGCCTGCATAATCATGATGTCAGCATAATAATTCACTCTGCCGACACACGTCATTGCTTATGTCAGCATGACGTGAGCGTCGCGACACGCATAACTTCACGTGTTGCGACATCGAGCAAATAATTTTTACCGACAGCCACGTGTTAACATCTCAGCAAAACACGTACATGTGTCAACAATCAACAGCGTGTCGCGACGCGCAAAACAATCTACATTGCGACTCTTTAACCGAAATTTTGCCTATAAATTCAAGTTGATTTCATTCATAATTTTCATACTTTCCTTAAGGTTTCTAATAAGGAACTAAGGATTGTATCTAGTTTGTATATATTTATATTTATATTCTTATCATTTTAATTATGTATTTTAATTTCTAGAAGTAATAGTAGTTTATTTACTTTATATTTCTTTTATGTTTTGTAGTTAATTTTCCGCTGGGGGAATGGTGAAACTTTTATTATAATAGTTTATATTAATATCCCTTAATTATAATATATAAATTTTCTTAAAACCTGATTTAATTGGATACCGCCTTTATGGTCATTTGGACTTAATTAAATTGATTTTAACTTGACTAAACTGGATACCGCCTTTATGGCTGGTTGGTAATATTATGCAAATTTATATATTATAATAATGGAGATTTCTAAATTAGAAATAGTAAAAGTGGATCCCCTAACTCCAACATTTTATTTTTAATCTAGGGAAATGATGAAACACAATATTCTTAAGCTTAATAATTGATTTAATTATATTATGGGTAATGCTTTAGTTTGTTTATTGAATCTTAAGCTTAATGCTTCTTGTTGCCTGATCACCAATAAGATTGATGTGGTAAACTTAAAATGAACTTGAAAAAGAGATTTTAGGTTTTAGCCTTAGATTCAATAGCTCACGATCTCACCTTGGGGCAAATGATCCTTGAGTAGATTTCCTTCCAGGATAGATATATACCTGTCGGGCGGGGGTAGCCACAATTGGAACTTGAACTTAATGAATTCAAGTAACTTGGTTAACATAGACATATGATTAATTGGGTTATTTTGGGTGTTTGTATCTGTCTATCGGAAGAGGCTTTTGCATATCTTCGTGTTCCAGGTTAACAAATTGATTTATTACACATATATAAGAGAATCAATTCATCATTAGAATAATATTGTGTGGAATCAAAACCCTAGATATTTATTTTCTTTATTATTAATTTCTTTTGTTTTATTTTATATTTTTATTTATTTATTTAGCAAATCCACATTCAACCAACCAATCAAGCAATCATTCCCGTTTCCCTTTAATTAGATATCTGTAAACATTTAGCATCAATTATTAATAACAACAATAGATATTAAGTCCTCGTGGAATCAATATTTTTATACTACTTGAGCGATACGTGCACTTGCGTTACGTGTGTGTTTACCACCGATCAGTTATGCATGTGTAATATGCTTTTATTTTTATTGATGTTGTATGTGCATGAGTTTGTGTGATGAAACTCTTTGTATATATTGTGCTTGCATTTCACATACACTTTTTTATATCTTGAGGTTGGATTGCATGTATGAGTTTTTGGACTGACAATGTTGTTGGAGCAGCTGTGGAACCCCTATGGTCGGATTGGTACCCCAGGCAGCGGAAATGAGTCTAACCCATGGATATCAAGTATGGGTGTAATTTTAAAATATTTAATGAAATACTATATTCCATTACGAGTGTATAGGAAAAAACCGGGACTGAATCGGAGTTCGGAAACTCCCAAACGATCAAAAATAAAAATCCCGAGCGCATTGCGCATACGCCCGTGATACAGTGCGCGCGCGCACTGTAGCGCCACTAAGCTAATTTTTTTTTAATTATTTTCATTGTTTCTTTTCACTTGCACATCTCTCTGGATTCAAGAGAGCTGATGCAATTATGGTCTATTACCCTAATTGCATCGGTCTTCCCTAAACACTTCAAAAACACCCAAAATTAATTTTTAGTTTCAAAACCATCATAAACACATGTTATAGAATAAAAATCTAGTTTTTCAAAATATCAAATATTTTTCGAAAAACATAAATTTATTCTAAATACGCATTTTCGTAAATTTTGAATCTAATACACAAACCATTTTAGAATCCCAATTAGAAATGTCTCATGAACAATTCTAGTACACCTGAAGGTGGTCAAGTGAATCTAGAATGGTAGCCATAGCTCTAAGCTTTAATCTAGAGTTCCAAACTCTAATTAATTGTTCCATGTCAAACATAAACATCTTTGACCTAATTACAAGCATATTGTGTTTATACTTCTAAAGTATCCTAACACAATTGATTAGCCTTATTCAACATTAAGCTATGTGATCATGCATCTAATACATAAATAAACATAGCTTAGGAGAAGATCAAACATTACCCAGTAAGCTTGATGCAAGATCCAATCTACTTCTCTTTGTTGAATTTGTTGGAGAACCTCCAATGTGTGCAAGCTTGAATTCAAGATCCAATCTTATTTCTAATGCTTCCAAGCTTCACTTCAAGATCCAATCTTGATTTCTCCGAGATGAAATATTGTAGAGACCTCACAAGCTTCTCTAAACACTTCTCTAACTTAGGCTAATCTCTCAAGAATTTGCTTATGCTTGTATTGAACTTGTAATTAAAACCTTCCTAAAGCTTGCTATTTATAGCAAAACTTAGGCAATTTTTAATTAATAAAAGTTGTAAACAACTTCTAAGTGGGCTTAATCTAATTTGTCCAAATATGTATAATTAGGTGTGACTAATCTCCATTGTCTCCCACGTAGATTTAATCCAATTAAATCAAGCCAAGGATTAGGAAATGGATTAGTTAAATGTTTGCCACCTTGATTTAATCCAATTAAATCAAGCCAAAACCACCTATTATTACATAATTATAATTACCATAATATCCTTAAATGGTAGATATAATTATGATTTTAGAATTAAGCCCCTGTGTAATTATTGAATTAATCCAATTAATTCAATTAGGTAAAAGTAAATAATCAATGTTATCCAATAACACTTGATTATCTTAGTTGATAATTATAATATCGAATATTATCTTTTATCAAAATTAATCGGCTACCCAAGTGCTCAACGAGTACACTTCATATTGGGGCTCTCTAAGTTCAGACATGTTCGTCATATAAGCCTAGCTAATATGTACGCAATTCGGCCACCTCCTAATTCACGAAGAACACGAATGACCTTTTTGAACTATACAAGTCGAGGTCATCACATATGTTTAACAATCCCTCCATCGTAGGCTATCCGAGTTGTGCTTAGGAAACATAGAATATACCGTCAAGTTTCCAAGGCGCACATCTCATGTCGACATGTCCACGATTCTTTACAACTGATGCGATCCACCCTAGGTGATCGGGTTTGGCCAAAGTCTTTAAGAATCGTGACTTAACTCACATGGATACCTAAGCCCCTCATGGTACACATATGGGCCGACGGATCCTATCTTACTTCGCACTTGATTACTGAGTGCATCGGTTCACACTCAACGAACATCTAGTGGCCAGACCATGAAAGGTTTCTGACATACATGGCATCTAAGTGTGGAGGATCTGACATAAAATCAATGTTATCATATAATCAAAGGATTACATATGCTACTCGACTCGAGGAGATTCCTATTGACGATGGTGTGTACTTCCAACTATTAGGAATCACCTATGAGTCATTCAGTATTCGCTCCAACGAATACCCACATGTCTATACGAGTTTCCAAAACTCATGGTACATAGCGTTAAACCATTGGAACTCCAATTCCAATATACAACATGTGATTGTCTTTTAGGTTATAGGAATTCGACCGTATTCCAAAACCAACAACTATGAATATTTACTTTAAGAATAGTTTACACATACTGTCAAGACTATTCTAAGGTCGATGTCATTCTTAGCATATCTATACATCATTTTAATACGCGTAATGACAATACCATTATAATGTATGAAATGAAAAATGTAGTTATTTTATTAATAAATAATAAAATATACAAAATCGGATTGGCACTCCAAGCACCAACTCCATCAAACTCCCACTTGCTTAGTGCCAATCTGGATGGTACCGTAGTCCCATCTCCTCCACATGTTTATCAAATAACTTTGGAGGTAACACATTTGTAAGTAGGTCTGCTATGTTGTCTTGTCCTTTAACCTTCACGACCACAATGTCTTTTCGTTCAATTATCTCTCTAATTACGTGGTATTTCCTTTCCACGTGGTTAGACTTGGAATGCGCCCTCGGATCCTTAGCCTGCGTGATGGCTCCGTTATTATCACAGTATAATAGGATCGAATCCGCAATACTTGGCACAACGCCAAGTTCTTTGATAAAATTTATAATCCAAACAGCTTCTTTAGCAGCTTCTAAAGCCGCTATAAATTCCGCCTCAGTGGTGGAATAAGCTGTTGAGCCTTGTTTTGAACAACGCCAACTAATTGCACCACCGTTAAGGGTAAATATGTATCCTGATGTAGATTTTCTATCATTTGGATCTCCCTGAAAGTTAGAGTCTGTATAACCCTTAACTTGTAACTCATCTTCTCCATATATAAGAAACTTATCCTTGGTGCCTTTAAGATATTTTAGGATATGTTTCACGGCTGTCCAATGATCATTATCTGGATCAGATTGATATCGGCTAGTCACACTGACACCGAAACTGATGTCAGGTCTAGTACATAACATAGCATACATTATGCTTCCAATACAAGAAGCATATGACAAGTTAGACATCCTAACTCTCTCTTCCTCAGTTTGAGGTGTCATTTTCTTCGAAAGATGTATGCCGTATCGGAAAGGTACATTTGCTGTCTTGCAGTTGGTAAAACTATACCTTTCTAACATCCTGTCTATGTACGTCGATTGTGACAATCCTATAAGCTTCCTGACTCTATCTCGGTAGATCCTTATACCTAGTATATAAGAAGCTTCACCCATATCTTTCATGGAGAATTTCTTACAAAGGTAGGCTTTCACACTTTGCATCATCCCTATATCATTTCCTATGATAAGGATGTCATCTACATACAAGACTAGGAAAACTATCATGCTCCCACTAACTTCTTATAAACACATGGTTCTTCCTCATTTTTGATGAATCCAGATAATCTAATTATCTCATCAAAATGACGATTCCAGCTTCGGGATGCCTGTTTAAGTCCATAAATAGACTTTTGGAGCTTACAAACCAAGTTTGAAGTCTCGCTGGATACGAAACCCTCTAGTTGTTCCATATAGATATCCTCTTCCAGGAATCCATTTAGGAAAGCGGTTTTCACATCCATATTCCGTATCTCATAGTCGTGATATGCATCAATGGCTAAAAGAATCCTAATAGATTTTAGCATGGCTACTGGTGAAAACATTTCCTCATAGTCAATCCCAAGACGTTGAGTGTAACCTTTCGCTACCAGTCGGGCCTTAAAGGTTTCCACCTTTCCATCGGGCCCTCACTTCCTTTTGTAAACCCATTTACAGCCAATAGGTTTAACTCCTTCAGGAAGTTCAACTAAGTCCCAGACTTGATTGGCATGCATTGAATCCATTTCGGGTTTCATGGCTTCTTGCCATTTTCCCGAATCGATATTCATTATCGATTTCTTATACATAGTCGGATCTGTTTCCTCCAAAATGAGAACATCAAGGCTCACATCAGATGTTAAAAACAGTCTCTCAGGAGGCCTTGATATTTTATTCGACTTACGTAGAACCTGTGTTGTAGATCCTTCACCTAGTTGGATCTCTGGTTCCATCTCAGGTTCTTTATTGTTGGGATCCAACTCATCAAGTTTAATCTCTCTCAAAAATTACTTTTCAAGAAAAGTTGCAAAGCGAACAACAAATACATTTCGTTGCTCGGAATCGTAGAATTGATATCCCATGGAATTATCATAATATCCAACGAACCTACATTTATACCCTATGGGTGCTAGTTTATCCCGCTGCGTAATTCTTACGTATGCAGGACAACTCCAAATCATTAAATGCTTAAGACTTAGATTTCTACCAAACCATATTTGATAGGGGGTCGTAGAAACAGCTTTCGATGGAACCCTATTAAGTATGTAGGCAGCAGTTTGTAAAGCATAACCCCAAAGGTAATAAGGAATATCTGTATATCTCATCATGGATCGCACCATATCCAATAAAGTACTGATGGAGTTGGTGCTTGGAGTGCCAATCCGAATTGTATATTTTATTATTTATTAATAAAATAACTATATTTTTCATTTCATACCCTATTAATGGTATTGTCATTACGCGTATTAAATTGATGTATCGATATGCTAAGAATTACATCGACCTTATAATAGTCTTGACACTAGGTGTAAACTATTCTTAAAGTAAATATTCATAGTCGTTGGTTTTGGAATACGATCGAATTCCTATAACCTAGAAGACTAGCACATGTCGTATATTGGAATTGGAGTTCCAATGGTTTAACGCAATGTACCATGAGTTTTGGAAACTTGTATAGACATGTGGGTATTCGTTGGAGTGAATACTGAATGACTCATAGGTGATTCCTAATAGTTGGAAGTACACACCACCGTCAATAGGAATCTCCTCGAGTCGAGTAGCATATGTAATCCTTTGACTATAGGATAGCATAGATTTTGTGTTAGATCCTCCACACTTAGATGCCATGTATGTCAGAAACCTTTCATGGTATGGCCTCTAGATGTTCGTTAGGTATGGACCGATGCACTCAGTAATCAAGTGCGGAGAAAGATAGGATCTGTCGGCCCGTATGTGTACCATAAGGGGTTTAGATATCCATGTTAAAGTCACGATTCTTAAATCTTTGGCCAAAGTCGATCACCTAGGGTGGATCGCATCAGTTATGAAGAATCGTGAACATGTCGACATGAGATGTGCGTCTTAGAAACTTGACGGTATATTCTATGTTTACTAAGCACAACTCGGATAGCCTACAACGGAGGGATTGTTAAACATATGTGATGACCTCGACTTGTATAGTTCAGAAAGGTCGTTCGTGTTCTTCGTGAATACGGAGGTGGCCGAATTACGTACATATTAGCTAGGCTTATATGACGAACGTGTCTGAACTTAGAGAGTCCCAATATGAAGTGTACTCGTTGAGCACTTGGGTAGGTGATTATTTTTGATAAAATATAATATTCGATATTATAATTATCAACTAAGATAGTCAAGTGTTATTGGATAACATTGATAATTTACTTTTACCTAATTGGATTAATTAGATTAATTCAATAATTACACAAGGGCTTAATTGTAAAATTATAATTATCTCTACCATTTAATGATATTATGGTAATTGTAAGTATGTAATAATATGTGGTTTTGGCTTGATTTAATTGGATTAAATCAAGGTGGCAAACATTTAACTAATCCATTTCCTAATCTTTGGCTTGATTTAATTGTATTAAATTAAAGTGGGAGACAATGGAGATTAGTCACACCTAATTATACATATTTGGACAAATTAGATTAAGCCCACTTAAAAGTTGATTACAACTTTTATTAATTAAAAATTGCCTAAATTTTACTATAAATAGCAAGCTTTATGAATGTTTTAATTACAAGTTCAAATACAAGCATAAGCAAATTCTTGAGAGATTAGCCTAAGTTAGAGAAGTGTTTAGAGAAGCTTGTGAGGTCTCTACAACATTTCATCTAGGAGAAATCAAGATTGGATCTTGAAGTGAAGCTTGGTAGCATTGGAAACAAGATTATATCCTGGAGTCAAGCTTGCACACCTTGGAGGTTCTCCAACAATTTCAACAAAGGAGAAGTAGATTGGATCTTGCATCAAGCTTACTAGGTAATGTTTGATCCTTTCCAAAGCTATGTTTATTTGTGTATTAGATGCATGATCACATAGCTTAATGTTGAATAAGGCTAATCAATTGTGTTAGGATACTTTAGAAGTATAAACACAACATGCTTGTAATTAGGTCAAAATGTTCATGTTGGACATGAAATAATTAATAAGAGTTTGGAACTCTAAATTAAAGCTTAGAGCTATGGCTACCATTCTAGATTCACTTGACCACCTTTAGGTGGACTAGAATTGTTCATGAGACATTTCTAATTGGGATTCTAAAATGGTTTGTGTTTTGGATTCAAAATTTACGCAAATGCGTATTTAGAATAAATTTATGTTTTTCGAAAAATATTTGATATTTTAAAAAACTAGATTTTTATTCTATAACATGTGTTTATGTTGGTTTTGAAATTAAAAAATAATTTTAGGTCTTTTTAAAGTGTTTCGGGAAGACCGAAAATTTATTGGGTTATAAACCCTCTTATTGCAACTCTCTGGAATGAGAGCTGCTACTTAGCAAACAAAAACAAATAAAAAACAAATAATAATAAAGGGGCTGCATGCTACAGTTCCGCGCGCACTGTAGCTCGAACTGTTCACGCGTGCAGTGCGCGCGCACTGTAGCGCGTGTGGCGCTTTCGCGCGGGCTGATTTTGTTTTGCTTCATTCGGGAGCTTCCGGACTCCGATTTTGTCACGATTTTTTTCTATACACTCGTAATGGAATATAGTATTTTATCAAATGATTTAAAATTAGATCCATGCTTGATATCCAGTGGTTAGACCCATTTCCGCTGCCCGGGGCACCGATCCGACCCTAGGGGTTCCACAACTGCCCCAACAAGTACGATTTCTACGCTCAGACACTCCATTGTGTTGAGGTTTTCCTGGTGGGCTATATTGGGTGAGAATTCCATTCTCCCTTAAATAATTCCTGAATTCTTCACTCATTTATTCACCACATCGATCTGATCTAAGGCATTTGATGAATTTACTGGTTTGTTTTTCTAATTCGTTTCGGAATATTTTGAACTTGTCAAATGTTTCCGACTTATGTTTCATCAGATAGACATATCCATATCTAGACTTGTCATCTGTGAAAGTCACAAAGTATGTCGAACCATCTTGAGCGGTATGATTTAACGGACCACACACATCACTGTATATTAGCTCCAGTAAATCTCCAGCACAGTGTCCAACACCTTGAAATTGGGCCTTTGTCATCTTTCCTTGGATACATGACTCACAAATCGGATAAAGATCTAAGGTAAGATTTTCAATAAAACCATCATTTACTAATTTGGATAGACGTCTAACACCTATGTGACCCAATCTCATATACCATAATTCAGTATTATTTAGTTCAGAATTCCTATTTGTATTTTTCTCTATAATAAAGACATCTCTACATGTTTCCAAAACATAGTGACCATTTGATAAAGAGCATTCACATTTCAATAAATTATCTTTATCATACAAACATAAAGTTTCATCGTTAATGTTTATTTTATATCCCTCTTTATCTAATATTGGCAGCGATATTATTTGTCTGATAACTGAGGGAACATAATAACAGTCATGCAAATCTAATTTACATCTATTTGGAAGATCTAGAACAACAGTTCCTATGGCCTTTTCATCCAATGTCTTGCCATTGCCAACTCTAAGATGGATCTCCCCTTTATTCAGCCTTCGTTTAACCCTCATTTCCTGCAGGGAATTGCAAATATGAGTAGGACTGCCAGTGTCTAACACTCATCCACTATTTGCATCTAAGGCTAATGAGATGTCAATAATTGGAAAAATACAAAGCGTACTTGAGGGTCATGCTTTAAGCTCTGGACAGTCCTTCTTCCAGTGTCAAGATTTCTTGCATTATAGACATTGATCACGAGCTACTTTCGGTTTTGCGCCTTTGCGCTTCTTGGAGTTTTTCTTTGATATCTTCTTCTTCCCCATCTTGATTTTCTTTGACTTCCCAGAAGTCTTTAAAGAGCCAGCTCTACTATGGAGATACAGTGTGGGGTTACCTTTATTCAAATCTTGCTCCGCCGTGCGAAACATATTATGAAGTTCTTCGTATGTGGCTTGCATCGAATGCATATGGAAATTCAATACAAAGCCAGCATAAGAACCAGGGAAGGAAGACAGAATCAAATTACGGCCTAGCCTTTCATCAAACGCAATGCCCTATCATTCAAGATATCGAATTTGGTCAATCATGTTCAAAACATGAGTGCTGACAGCTCCTCCCTCCTTCAGTTCAGCACATAAAAATTCCTTAGACCTTCGATAAAGTTCCATCTCTTGATTTACGTCGAACAACTACTTGAGTGTTCACATAATGCTCCAAGCATCCGGTACTTTAATGTACTGTCTCAGCAAATCTGGAACCATCGATCCTAAGATGTAGGATTTCACCTTCAGGTTATCATCATTCCATCTATCAAAAGTTTCTCGCTATTCTGGAGTGGAGTCAGGATTGATATCAACAGTCAGTGGATTGATCGTGACATAAGTCAACTTTTCATACTCCAAGACAATGCGCATGTTCATTTTCCATTCGAAATAGTTCTCGGCTCCTTTTAGCTTATTGGAATCCAAAAGTTTCATCAATGGATTAGTGGCAACCATCTACAAGACAACATCTTTGAGTAGTGGCAGAAAAATTTTCATTTCAAAAGTGATAACACTAATTGATTATGGAATTTTAAATCTATTAGTGCCCTCCCACTACTTTACGTAATTCCGTAATCTCCCTTAACGAAAAAATAGAAATTTGACTATCAAAATTTCATAGCGGGAAGTGGATCCCATGATATTTACTCCAGCCTCACACTAATGACGATATTGGCCTTTGTAAACTCATTAGGTAGACCTTCAAGGTCAATCACTTCATGTGACTCCTAGTTTGGTCCTGAACCGTTTCTTATCCTCACACTAATGACGATATTAGATTAAGACGTGTTCTAGGTGTGTATTTGTCAATGTGCACTAATAAACTTCGTATGTACACCCTCACACTAATGAAGATATTGGGTGACTACGTCAACTTATCACGCTATATCTAATGTTTTACCGGAGTGACCTAAGTTCCGAGCACTTAAACCTTCACACTAATGACGATATTGGATATAAGTAGTAAGAACCCATTCATCTCCGTATTGACAAGATGGATCATCCAATAATGCTCCAACATTATTAATACTATACTTAAAAGTAATCACCTAATCACGGGAGATTTATGACAATCAAGTCATTAATTTAATTAGGTCAAAGTTTTAATTTAAAACATGCAATACATATCCAATATGTCCTATGCATAATTAAATTAAAATCACTATGGAATAGATTCAAAACATGTGTTGTGTGGTTTAGCCTTTGCTACTGATACCATTATGTTGGGGCAGTTGTGGAACCTCCAGGGTAGGATCGGTGCCCCGGGCAGCGGAAATGAGTTTAACCCATGGATATCAAGTATGGGTGTAATTTTAAAATATTTAATGAAATAATATATTCCATTACGAGTGTATAGGAAAAAACCGGGACTGCATCGGAGTCCGGAAACTCCTAAATGATCAAAAATAAAAATCCCGCGCGCAGTGCGCGCACTGTAGCGCCACAAGCTGTTTTTTTATTATTATTTTCATTGTTTCTTTTCACTTGCACAGCTCTCTAGATTCCAGAGAGCTGATGCAATTAGGGTCTATTACCCTAATTGCATCTGGTCTTCCCTAAACACATCAAAAAACACCAAAAATTATTTTTAATTTCAAAACCATCATAAACACATGTTATAGAATAAAAATCTAATTTTTCAAAATATCAAATATTTTTCGAAAAACATAAATTTATTATAAATACGTATTTTCGTAAATTTTGAATCCAATACACAAACCATTTTAGAATCCCAATTAGAAATGTCTCATGAACAATTCTAGTCCACCTAAAGGTGGTCAAGTGAATCTAGAATGGTAGCATAGATAGTTCTAAGCTTTAATCTAGAGTTCCAAATGCTAATTAATTGTTTCATGTCCAACATGAACATCTTAGACCTAATTACAAGCATGTTGTGTTTATAATTCTTAAGTATCCTAATACAATTATTAGCCTTATTCAACATTAGGCTATGTGATCATGCATATAATACACAAATAAACATAGCTTATGAGAAGATCAAACATTACCTAGTAAGCTTGATGCAAGATCCAATCTACTTCTCCTTGTTGATATTGTTGGAGAACCTCCAAGATGTGCAAGCTTGACTTCCAGATCCAATCTTGTTTCCAATGCTTCCAAGCTTCACTTTAAGATCCAATCTTGATTTCTCCGAGATGAAATGTTGTAGAGACCTCACAAGCTTCTCTAAACACTTCTCTAACTTAGGCTAATCTCTCAATAATTTGCTTATGCTTGTATTTGAACTTGTAATTAAAACCTTCATAAAGCTTGCTATTTATAGCAAAACTTAGGCAATTTTTAATTAATAAAAGTTGTAATCAACTTTTAAGTGGGCTTAATCTAATTTTTCCAATTATGTATAATTAAGTGTGACTAATCTCCATTGTTCCCATTTAGATTTAATCCAATTAAATCAAGCCAATGATTGGGAAATGGATTAGTTAAATGTTTGCCACATTGATTTAATCCAATTAAATCAAGCCAAAACCACCTATTATTACATACTTACAATTACCATAATATCATCAAATGGTTAGAGATAATTATGATTTTACCATTAAACCATTGTGTAGTTATTGAATTAATTCAATTAGGTCAAAGTAAATAATCAATGTTATCCAATAACACTTGATTATCTTAGTTGATAATTATAATATTGAATATTATCTTTTATCAAAATTAATCGGCTATCCAAGTGCTCAACTAGTACACTTCATATTGGGACTCTCTAAGTTCAGACACGTTCGTCATATAAGCCTAGCTAATATGTATGCAATTCGGCCACCTCCGAATTCGCGAAGAGCACGAACGACCTTTATGAACTATACAAGTCGAGGTCCTTACATATGTTTAACAATCCTTCCGTCGTAGGCTATCCGAGTTGTGCTTAGGAAACATAGAATATACCGTCAAGTTTCCAAGGTGCACATCTCATTTCGACATGTCCATGATTCTTTACAACTGATGCGATCCACCCTAGGTGATCAGGTTTGGCCAAAGTCTTTAAGAATCGTGACTTAACTCACATGGATACCTAAGCCCTTTATGGTACACATATGGGCCAACAGATCCTATCTTGCTTCACATTTGATTACTGAGTGCATCAGTCCACACCCAACGAACATCTAGAGGCCTGACCATGAAAGGTTTCTGACATACATGGCATCTAAGTGTGGTGGATCTCACACAAAATCAATGTTATCCTATAGTCAAAGGATTACATATGCTACTCGACTCGAGGAGATTCCTATTGACGGTGGTGTGTACTTCCAACTATTAGGAATCACTTATGAGTCATTCAGTATTCACTCCAACGAATAACCACATGTCTATACGAGTTTCCAAAACTCATGGTACATAGCGTTAAACCATTGGAACTCCAATTCCAATATACGACATGTGCTAGTCTTCTAGGTTATAGGAATTCGACCGTATTCCAAAACCAATTACTAGGAATATTTACTTTAAGAATAGTTTACACCTAGTGTCAAGATTATTCTAAGGTCGATGTCATTCTTAGCATATCTATACATCATTTTAATACGTGTAATGACAATACCATTATAATGTATCAAATGAAAAATGTAGTTATTTTATTAATAAATAATAAAATATACAAATCGGATTGACACTCCAAGCACCAACTCCATCAAATGTAATCTATGTCAAGATCACTAAAAAATGTGACATTTGACTAGATGACCTTATGCTATCCCCTTGTAAAAGTAAGAAAAAATAGTTTAAATAAGTTTCAAGTGTAAAAGAGCCAATGAGCTAAATTCAAAAGATAAGGGCAAAAACCATTCACTCGAAAGCGTATTTATTTGCGAGCTCATATTTAGGAGGAGAATATTATCGCATACAACCGATTTTCTTATTTTCAGGTCCTAGTGGCACTGGGTTTGAACACTTATTTTGTAGAATTCATGTGTCATAAGATGAGATTTCTTTGGCTGACTCCCACTTATAAAATAAAGTTTTAAGCCTTGATTTGATGTGTACTTATTTTTCACGCAAGTGCTTGCTATGCTTTGATGTGTACGTCATATTCATGTGTGTATTATTTAGCATGACCAAAAGTGGTGCATATTATCTCATGTCATAAACAGCTGAATATTGACTGAGCATCATTATCCTTGCTTGAAATGCTATTTTGAGTTATTTCTTTCTCATTGTGTGCTTTATGTCATCGCATATCTTTTTTTTTTGGCATTATATATTTGTGAGTTTTTACTTCATGTCTGAGTAGGTCTGTTATCGAGGGGGAGTAAGTTAAGTTTGCATATACTCTCGCATGTGCCTTTAATTGGTATCTTGATATGCTATTTTGACATGTTATTTTTACTCATTGAATTTCGTGACAAAATGGGGAGTAAATGTTGATTTTTTTTAATGCATGAGATTTTTTTAATTTTGGTTATTTACTCTATATAGTCCTTATGCTTTTCACGGGTATATTATTGTTTGTGGATGTTTCAGGTGTGAGCGGATTAGTGGCTGTGTGTGGTATTATGTCTTCGACTTCAAGACTATTTGATTATGTATTAGATTATATCGTATTGTAATAAGTCACTGTCTTGATTATTGGCAATTGGCTATTTTATTTTGGGTATTTTCCATAGTTTTTTTATTAGGTGGTTTTGTCACGGAATACCAAATGGAGAGATTGTTAATTCCATATTTATTGGCAATGTCCGTAACAAAATAAGTTTAATTGAGTTGTAATGAGTCTTGAAGATCTCGAAATAATTGGAAAAGGATTTGGACAACATCAGATAGAGATATCAGAGTGATATTCACTCTTTTGGACATTTTAGAAGAATTCAAGTTCCAATTGACATGAAGGCAGTTTCATTGGAAAGTAGTCTCGAAGAAGATTGCATACATATAAAGAACGCATGATTTGGCCAATAGACAAGAAATTTACAAGTGTTTTAAATTGTACCTCAAAACTAGTCCGTGACGTGCGTTTGCGGAACGTTCGTCGGAGCGTTTTAATGCCCAGAGACAGAAACTTTGAGTTTGAGGGGCGTTCGAACGCTTATGCATAAGTGGGTTATTTTAGATGCGTTTTGAGCGAGTTTTGCATAAGAAAAAACCTATATTTGTACCTACCGATTTAAACAAATACTTAGTCACCTTACCAAAGTGAAGAAACATTATTTTGAGAGCCACCATTTACTTTATTTCGTCAATCTTGACAATCAACCTAAAAGACTTCATTTATTTCATTGTCTTCTTTGCTTTGATAAGATTGTTCTTTGGTAACCAGCAGCACAAAAATACAATCTTAACCCAATTTCCTAAGCCTTCAGAGTTCTAACGGAGAACGATTGGTAGTCAGAGTTCTGGCGTTGTCAATTCATAAGGTTGATCCACTCGGAAACTTCAGAGGTTCTGAAGAAGGCCGCTTGATGCGGGCTCGAAAAGTTCTTCGAGTTATTACACTCTAGAGGTATTCGAGTTCGTGAAGTTATCACTAAAGAACCTATATCATTGCTGTAAGTTTTCTCTATTATAGTGGATTTGGGTGATAGTCTATACTCGGAGTGGTTTTTTCTCGCACGAGTTTTCCACATCATCAACAGAATTTCTTGTGGGATTCACTTTATTGCCTTAATATTTGCTTTATTTTACTATTGCTTAAAATTAAGGGTGTTTATTTATTCAAGCCATAGTTGTTATTGTTAGTGTCCTACACATACCACAAGATCACTAAGATGATTTGTGTGTGAATTATTCAATATAAGTTGCGGAATATACTTACAATGAACGATTGAGATTTTCAAAAAATTCCTTGGATGATGGAAGCTGCAAGCTTGAAGATGAGTTCTAAACTCTTGGGTGAGTTTTCCTATCACCATAATCAACTCTTGAAAGTGCTAGCTAGATGAATTTTTGCAACAAAAATTCAAGAAGAAGAGGGAGTAGGTTCGGCCATGTGAGGAGAGAAGAGAGAAATGTTGTGTTGTGTTCACTTGTGTTACAAAACCAAGTTGTTGTGCGTTTTTGTTTTCCAAAAAGCAAAACAAGGTTGTTGAAAAGCAAAATGGTTTCAATAAATTTTGCCAACTACTCACATCACATTTTTGACAAGTTGATATAAGTAAAGTGGGTCCCACCACTTTAAAATCAAAATTCAAGTTGGCTCACACAACTAGACTTTGGGCCCGGGTTCGTTTAATCCGACTAAACGAATTTCATCGCTAAATAATTAAATCCAATTTAATTAAATATTGATGCCTCGTAAAATTATTACGAAAGTCGCTTACGAATTAATTCCAAAGTAATTCGTTCGCTTGAATTAAAATCTAATTTTAATTTCGTATTGAAATCCAATTTCAATTAATATATTTGATATATTATTTTAGCCCAAATAAATAAATTAAATAGAAAAAATTCAATTTAACTATTAAATTTATTTTACCGATTAATTCTAAATTAATCGCGTTCTCTCTTATGTACGAATTTAATCCCAGATTAATTCTTGCCGTAATTAATCCCAGATTAATTTTCTCTCTCTTAATTAATCCCAGATTAATTCTATTGAGTCAAATGTCATTGGTGAATCTTTGGGAAGCGACCCAAGAGACTCCTGGATATGTTGGCAGTAAATCCGGTTGTCGGACTATCCGACACGTGCGTATCTGGTACCACGTTCTCACCGATTTAGAAGACATGGTTGGCTTCTAGCAAAGTACCGTGCCTACCCAATTCTCCAGAAATATCCGTGGAGGAATATTATCTATATCAGGCGTAGTAATACTAATATATTACGTAATACGATCCAATATCGGATGTCACATGCTAGGCTTAGGGCTGGCTCTGTGTCTGCCCCGTACGAAACATATATCGGATCACGAGTAACTAGTCTCTGTAATCGGATAATCATGACCTAGTCATATTATCCCGATAGTTACAGCATTTAAGAGTACTATTATCGTATCCTGCGTGACCATCATGTCCATATGACTGAAGTGATACTCTCATTTTGACATCACATCCAATACACTACGATTCTCAGTAAACCCAGTACAGGCGTACACAGAACCTGTTAAAGCTCCGGACGACTAATACCAAAGAAAATGATTGTCGCAAGTATTAGCGACGTAAGTCTCAGGTTAAAGATCACATACACCTGCCCTGATTCGGATTCCCAGAGACACATAGTCATACTACCAATGGGATTCCGAAAGGTCTATCCAGAGCGAACTGTTCTCGGTCCAATGGCTAACAGAACCTCTTATCACACTTGCATAAGTATCCAATACTTAAACATATGAGAACTATGTCGTTAAGCTTCCATAAAGCGCACAATGTCCAGTCTCGATAATATTACGACTATGGATATTTAATGATTAAACCGTTCATGGATTAATATTTTCTTATATCTTATTAATCCGATTTAATCAGAAGGACTTTTATCATTAATAATCCAAGTAATCCAATTACATAATGATAAAATAGCAATTTCCTTTTGTCACATAGTTAATTTATACAAAAACACAGTATTTATTACAAATAGTGATGTTATGGGTCATAATTGTCCAACAATATCCCACTTGGCTCATAGCCAATCACTCAAGTATCTAACACCTGAACTATGTACATGTCGCTCAAATTTTTGCTAAGATATAGCTTTCGTCAGCGGATCTGTAATGTTGTCATCTGATGCGATCTTCTCGATCTTCACATCGCCACGATGTATGATCTCACGAATCAGATGGAAACATTGAAGTACATGCTTGGATCGTTGATGAGACCGCGGTTCCTTTGCCTATGCTATAGCCCTGTTATTGTCACAATACAAAGGTATGGGCTTAGCTGCTAACGGAACTACTCCTAATCCAATTACAAATTTACGGATTCAAACTGCTTCTTTTGTTGCCTCAGCTGCAGTAATGCATTCCACTTTTGTTGCTGAATCGGCAACAGTCTATTGCTTGGAAGATTTCCAGCTCACTGCTCCGTTGTTCAAACAAAATATATACCCATATTGCGACTTAAAGTCGTCTTTATCGGTTTGGAAACTTGCATCGGCGTACCCAGTCGCCTCAAGTTCTCATTCTCCATAGACTAAGAAAGCATCCTTAGTTCGTCTAAGATATTTAAGGATGTTCTTTACAGCAATACAGTGACCATCATCTGGATCGGCCTGATAGCGACTGCACATGCTCAAAGCATATGAGACATCAGGTCGCGTACATATCATGGCATATATGATCAATCCGGCTGCGGAAGCATACATGAATTGACTCATTGCATCTCTCTTATCTTTAGTTTTAGGACACATGTCCTTAGATAGAGAGACGCCATGTGACACCGGAAGAAGCCCCCTCTTGGACTGATCCATGTTGAATCTCTTCAACACTTTATCAATATACGAGCTCTGAGAGAGTGCGAGCAGCTTTCTAGATCTATCCCGGTAGATCCTTATTCCTAGAATAAAAGCTGCTTCTCCCAGGTATTTCATGGAGAATTTTAATGAAAGCCAAGCTTTCACCGATTGTAGCATGAGAATGTCATTGCCTAAAAGCAATACATCATCAACATATAGGACAATGAATGTCAGTGCACTCCCACTAACCTTCTTATATACACAAGAATCATCTTCATTTTGAATGAAACCATATTCTTTTATGATCTCGTCAAAACGTTGGTTCCAAGAACGCGATGCTTGCTTTAATCCATAAATGGATCGGTTTAACTTGCAAACCTTGTTTGCATGTCTTGGTACGACAAAACCATCAGGTTGTTGCATTTAAACATCCTCCAAAAGGTTTCTGTTAAGGAAAGCGGTTTTGACGTCCATCTGCCATATTTCATAATAGAAATATGCAGCAATAGCAAGTATTATCCGAATGGATTTAATCATGGCAACGGGTGAAAACGTTTCATCGTAATAGACACCATGTCGTTGACAATACCCTTTCTCTACAAGCCTAGCTTTGTACGTTTGTATGTTGCCATCCATGTCTGTCTTCTTCTTGAAGACCCATTTACAACCAATATGCTTTACCGCTAGAAGGTGTTTGAGGCATTTTTCCTAGTAAACAAGATTCGCAAATATCATATGAATTTGGATCAAATCCGTCCAAGTATCCATACTTCGAAAGACCAATATTAATGTGTCCCAGACGACAATGCCAGAGATAAGTTTTATCTGTTTTACTCATTTTGAGCCTTTTGTTTGTCATGTTCTATGCTTGAGACCATTATTAACATCTGCTGTACATATCAAAACATCATTTTTATGTACAAAACACCCAGTGTTCCGGGATACAAAGGTATACCCGCATCGGGTTAAACAAGATACGAAGATGATATTCCTAGTCAAACTAGGTACAAAATAACAGTCCCCTAAGTTAAGTACATGCCCCGAGGGCAGATTCAAAATATAGGTGCCAACGGCCAAAACGACGACTCTTGTCCCATTTCTGACTCAGAGGTCGATCTCTCCTGAAGCCAGTCTCCTGCTAATCTACAAATTCTACACATCAGTACATATGTGAGTACCACATCCAGAATCAAAAATCTAATTTTTAAAACCAGTAGTAGACATGTTTATTTCAATAACAAACATACCTGAGGCTGGAGCCTTGTCCGCCCTCGCTTCCTTCAAGTCCGCCTGGTACTTACGGCAGTCACGCTTCAAGTGACCCCGTTTGCCATAATGTAGGCAGACGTCTTGGGATATATCATTCGTCTTTCTAGAAGACTGTGATGATTTAGCCTTGCCCTTATTTTTCTTTTTCTTCACACCCCCAGAAGCATTCGGCCAAGCCTTGGCCTTCTTGGATGTCGAAGTAAGATGCGTCTCTCGCTTCTTGCCTTTTTGAAGCTCTGGCTCTGCCTCTTTCAGCATTGCAATCAACTCTCCAAGAGTCTTATCTTGGTTCATCATATTGTAGTTCATGATGAACCCGCCCCAACAATCGAGCAGAGACTGTAAGATCAAATCTATAAAAGTCTCGGCCTCAAAGGTAATGCCCAGATGACCTAGCTGTTCGATGTCAGCAATCATCTGCGACACATAGTGTTCGACAGATGTACCTTCTGACATGCGCGAGCGAAATAACTTCTTTTGTAATTCATACTTCTAAGATCTAAGGTTAGATCTGTGAAGGTCCTTCAATTTCAGCATCATGTTATAAGGATCCAATCCTTTGTTCTGACGAAGAAATTGAGGTGTCATTACGGCAAGCATGACAAATTGAGCGGTAAGGTTATCATCTCGATGAGTCTTCCAAATCTCATGATCAACTGCCCGCTCATGTCCGGGCTCAGGCCTGAGAGGTCTGTCTGTAACATATAGCAACTTCTCGGCTCCCAGGACTATCCAGAGATTCATCTCCCAATCTGGAAAACTGGAGCCGTTAAAGACATTGTCACCCATGATGATGTCTCTAACGCTAATATTTCCAACCATCTCGATTGTAATAGTCCAACTATCCAATCAACGACTTCGGGTACACTCAAATGTAATGGTTACTATAGTCCAACTATATAACCAACTACAAGTGGAGTAGTGTTTGAGTATAGTCTAACTGTTCAAATAAAACAATAAAATAATTAGTCCAACTAATATTTATAATGACGATGAATAATAAAAGAGTGCGTATTAGCGAGTATTAAATGAAATTGCGAATTTAATATCGGCCTCCCACTATTTTTCGGTGAGCCTCTAACCCTCTGTTCAGTACTCGGGAAACCTAGTTTCCTAGTGGGCTAGGATCCCGTTAAATAACACACAACCTTGACTTTGGCCAACAAGTTGTATGAAACTTAACTAGGTAGATCTTCTTAGATCAATTGGATCCCATCTAATTCCTAGATCCGGTAGGTGGACCTCCAAGTCCAAAACATATATCCAATATATCATCCTAACATTTTCCTCTGAATCAACTAAGCCTTGGCTTTGGCTCAACAAGCTTAATGATTCCAGTTAAGCACGACCCATTGACAGTGGGAAAACTTCGTAATCCACGTCGATGAACAGAAGTGACCTTGACTTTGGCCAACAAGTCACAACTGCCCAAGATATGCGATGTATAACAAAGCTTTCATGGTTCAAACACATCCGCGATAGACAATGATCTTGACTTTGGCCAACAAATTAAAGCCAATCTTGGATTCTCAGACAGAACCACTCAATGGAAGGAAACGCTTAATATTTGATGTGAGGGCATTTTCGTAAATTGGAAACCAATTTATTATCTTTGATTAGGTCTCATCATACACCCTTAAACATGCATTCTAAAAGCATAATAAGGCGCGATAAAATTAATAATGATATGCGAATGGATATATAAACAAATTATTCCTAGAATAAATCTTTCTTTCTCTCTCCCGCTAGCACTTTACATTTTTCTACCCAATCACATAATACAATAAGAAACCTCATTTACATTGAGGGGAATTGGTGAGAAGAGAAATACAAAGAGTATAAGAGGTGATAGACTGGACACACAGGTCCAATTTCAAATAAATACCATATTTACAATAATTTCCAAAATTGCCCCCACCCGTCTAATATCCATCTGATATACATTGTTCATACAAATACATCCAAGTATTCACACAAAGCATGTTTTCAATCAATCTAATCCAATTAATTAATCTTCAATTAATGACCATCCAATGTTCATACAACAATTTGATTTGCTCGAGTCCAACTCGTTTAAGAATAAATACTCAAAGTACATATTCTTGAATTATATCGAATTACAATTTCAAATCCAATTTAAATTGTATCCAATACTAATTCGTGTTTAATTCCAAATTAAACAATTACACTTTTAATAGTGCAATTTAGACTTGGATTCCAAATCCAATCTAAATGGGTCTCAAAGGCCCAATTAACATCCAATGCCAATTTAATTAAAGTCTAATGGGCTTTCAATTAATTCTTTAGGCATGGGCTTTGGCCATTATGGATCCAACCCAAGATGCCAAGGCCCAAGTTAGGAATCACCCTATGCCAAAAATCAATTTTGGCCCATTAGGCCCAATTAAATAATTAAAGGCCCAAAGTCATATTTTGGACTTTATGGAAATGGTTTTAGGCCCAATTGGATCCAACCCAATTGTCCAAAACCAAACTTGGCCCAACCAAGCCCATTAGCCCAAATACAACAAATTAGCCCAATTCAATTTTAAAGACTAATTTAAATTAACATAATATTCCAAATATCACATTAATTTAATTAAAGTGTAATTAAAACAATTAATTAATTAATCTAATATTTCCAAAATATTAATTAATCTAATTAATGATGCTTTATTTTCAATTCATGTCCAACACAAAATTAAGCAAAATCAATTCATCCAACATGCTTCAACTCACGGCAATAGGCAAGAAATAACATCCAATTTTGATTTCAATTAAATCAACAATCAATATTCATTTCATGCTTTTAACACATCCAATTGTCAAATTTAAAAAAATTCCCATGAGCCTTTCTTAGGGTAATATTTGGTTATGACATAAGATTTGGGAAAATTTTTGATCCAATCAATTTCACAAATCCAATGATGTAAAAATTTAATTTATCATCATCTAAGCACAACCAAACAATCAATATGGAAAAATACATGCTCCAAGGAAAATCTCCAAATTAAAGTATATAAACCCTAGAATTCAAATCATTCTTAGAATGGCTCTGATACCATTGTTAGTGTCCTACACATGCCACAAGATCACTAAGATAATTTGTGTGTGAATTATTCAATATAAGTTACAGAATATACTTACAATGAATGGTTGAGATTTTCAAAAAATTCCTTGGATGATGGAAGCTCCAAGCTTGAAGATGAGTTCTAAACTCTTGGGTGAGTTTCCCTATCACCATAATCAACTCTTGAAAGTTCTAGCTAGATGAATTTTTGCAACAAAAATTCAAGAAGAAGAGGCAGTAGGTTCGGCCATGTGAGGAGAGAAGAGAGAAATTTTGTGTTGTGTTCACTTGTGTTACAAAACCCAAGTTGTTGTGTGTTTTTGTTTTCCAAAAAGCAAAACAAGGTTGTTGAAAAGCAAAATGGTTTCAATAAATTTTGCCAACTACTCACATCAGACTTTTGACAAGTTGATATAAGTAAAGTGGGTCCCACCACTTTAAATTCAAAATTCAAGTTGGCTCACACAACTAGACTTTGGGCCCAGGTTCGTTTAATCCGACTAAACGAATTTTGGTCGCTAAATAATTAAATCCAATTTAATTAAATAATGATGCCTCGCAAAATTATTACGAAAGTCGCTTACGAATTAATTCCAAATTAATTTGTTCGCTTGAATTAAAATCCAATTTTAATTTCATATTGAAATCCAATTTCAATTAATATATCTGATATATTATTTTAGCCCAAATAAATAAATTAAATAGAAAAAATCCAATTTAACTATTAAATTTATTTTACCGATTAATTCTAAATTAATCGCGTTCTCTCTTCTGTACGAATTTAATCCCAGATTAATTCTTGCTGCTATTAATCCCAGATTAATTTTCTCTCTCTTAATTAATCCCAGATTAATTCTGTTCGAGTCAAATGTCATTGGTGAATCTTTGAGAAGCGACCCAAGAGACTCATGGCTATATTGGCAGTAAATCCGGTTGTAGGACTATCTGTCACGTGCATACCCCGTACCACGTTCTCACCGATTTACAAGACATGGTTGGCTTCTAGCAAAGCACAGTGCCTACCCAATTCTCCATAAATATCCACGGAGGAATATTATCTATATCAGGCGTAGTAATACTAATGTAATACGTAATACGATCCAGTATCGGATGTCACATGCTATGCCTGGGCTGGCTATGTGTCTGCCATGTACGAATCATATATCAGATCACGAGTAACTAGTCTCTGCAATGAGATAATCATGACCTAGTCATATTATCCCGATAGCTGCAGCATACAAGAGTACTAGTTCCTTATCCTACGTGATCATCATCTCCATATGACTGAAGTGATACTCCCATCTTGACATCACATCCAATACACTACGATTCTCAGTAAACCCAGTACATGCATACACAGAACTTGTTAAAGCTCCGGATGACCAATACCAAAGTAAATTGATTGTCGCTAAGTATTAGCGACTTAAGTCTCAGGTTAAAGATCATAAACACCTACCCTGATTCGAATTCCCATAGACACATAGTCATACTACCAATGAGATTTCGAGGGGTCTATCCAGAGCGAACTGTTCCCGGTCCAACGGCTAATGAACCTCTTATCACACTTGCATAAGTATCCAATACTTAAACATATGAGAACTATGCCGTTAAGCTTCCATAACGCGCACAAGTGCAATACTAGTCTATTCTGCATTATCGATGTCCAGTCTCGATAATACTACGATTAGGGATATTTAATGATTAAACCGTTCGTGGATTAATATTGTCTCATATCTTATTAATCTGATTTAATCAGAAGGGCTTTTATTATGAATAATCCAAGTAATCCAATTACATAATGATAAAATAGCAATTTCCTTTTGTCACATAGTTAATTTGTACAAAAACACAATGTTTATTATAAATAGTGATGCTATGGGTCATAATTGTCCAACAGTTATACCTTTCACTTGTCTTAAATATGACAAAATCTTATGAAAAAATCGAATTTTCACATTGTATGTTGGGAGATAATAACCACAAAACCATAAACACTGAGAATGTAATTGAATTTGTCTTAAATGTTAAAAATCTAATTTTTCACCTCGATCAAAACTTGCATTCATAGTGTGTGACAAAAATTTCAGGTCTTTATCTAATTTTCTGTTTGCGGAACGTTTGTCAGAGCGTTTTAACTCCCAGAGACAGAAACTTTGCGTTTGGGGCCGTTCGAACGCTTGTGCGTAAACGGGTTATTTTAGACGCGTTTTGAGCCAGTTTTGCACAAGGAAAAACCTATATTTGCCCCTACCTATTTAAACAAATACTTAGTCACTTTACCCAAGTGAAGAAAAACTATTTTGAGAGCCACCATTTACTTTATTTCTTCATTCTTTACAATCAACCTAAAAGACATTATTGATTCCATTGTCTTCTTTGCTTTGATAAGATTGTTCTTTGATAACCAGCAACACAAAAATATAATCTTAACCCAATTTCCCAAGCCTTCAGAATTCTAAAGGAGGACGATTGGTACTCAGAGTTCCGGCTTTGCGAGTTCACATGGTTGATTCACTTAGAAACTTCAGAGGTTCTAGTGAAGGTCGTTTGGTGCGGGCTCGGGAAGTTCTTCGAGTTATTATACTCTAGAGGTATTCGAGTCTGTGACGTTATCACTAAAGATTTTATACTATCGCTGTAAGTTTTCTCTATTACAGTGGATTTGGGTGATAGTCTACACCCGAAGTGGTTTTTTCTCACACGATTTTTCCACATCATCAATGATCTGCGGTAAACACACTTTACGCTAAGTGCACGTATCTCACACGAGGACTTAATTCTCACGTTTTTAATAATTGATGCTATTTATTTATAAGTAACTAATTGAGGTTGGAAGGGATTTTTGTTGGTTGAATGTGGATTTAACTAAAATAAATAAATAAAAATACAAATAAATACAAAGGAAATAAAGAAAAGACAAATATATAGGGTTGTGAATCTGCCCAATATTACTCTAATGATGATTTGATTCTCTTATACATGTGCAATATATCAGTTTGTTAACTTGGAACACGAAGATATGCAAAAGCCTATTTCGATGGTCGAATGCAAATATCGAAAGTAACTCGATTAACTATATGTCTATGTTAACTAAGAAACCTTAATTCATTAAAGTCAAGTTCCAATTATGGCTACCCACGCCCGACAAGTATATGTCTATCCTATAAGGAAATCCCTAATGTGAGATCGTGTGCTATTGAATCTAAGGCTAAGCATAAAATCCTTTTGTCAAGTTCATTCTACGTTTACCACATCAATCTTATTGGTGATCAGATAACAAAAAGTATTAAGATCTAGATTCAATAAACAAGCCAATGTATCACACATTATATAAGAAAATCAATTATGGAACTCGTGAATATTGTGCTTCATCACTTCCCTAGATTAAAGATAAAATTATGGGGTTGGGGGATCCACTTTTAATATTTCAAACCTAGAAATCTCACTTTTTATAATATATAAATTGGAATTTATTAACCAATTATTCTTTCTCATGAATTAATAATGTCAAAACATATAAAATCAACCATATAGGCGGTAGCCAATTTTGTCCAGTAAAACCAACCATATAGGAGGTACTCTAAGTTGTTATATAAACTGGTCATATAGGCGGTAACATAGTTTTGCCATTAATTAATCTAGATTATTATATCACAATTTATATATTATAATATAAGTGAGATTAACCTAGATTATCATATTAAAGGCTTCACCCTTTCCCCAGCGAAAATAAATTAGCTAGACATAAAGAAAATAAAATCACACAAATTATTATTACTAAAAATAAAATTACATAATTTCAATACAGAAAATAAATAAAAACAAGATACAATCTTCAAGTTCCTTATTAGAAACCTAAGGAAAGTATGATTTTACAAATGAAATCAAATGCTATTTATAGGCAAAAATTCGGTCTCTGCGTCACGACACGAAAGGTCTTACACGTCGCGACACGTACAGTTGTTGACACATGTACACAGATTCGTCGGGCGTCGCGATGCGTAAAGTCTTTGGCCTCACGACGCACTGCACATTGGATGCCACGTGTCGACAAATCTGCCTTCGATGCTAATGTTGACTTCGTCCCTACGTATAGGATGTTGCGCGTCGCGACACGAGCAGTGAAATTCTATTTTTGTCCTTTTTGATCAATTTTTTTTATCTTTTTAGCCCCAAGTTGATTTCATTGAGTCCCGATATTTTATTTATCTGTAAAATAAACAAAAACACATCAAAATATTCATAAAACTTGAAAATCTATACAAAATATTAAGTAAAAGAGGCGGTAAATATTGATATATTTTTCGCTCATCACACCCCAAAACCTAACATTTTGCTAGTCCTCGAGCAAAACAAACAAAAAAAAATGAAATAAATAACTAAGACTAAATTAATCTAAGATACTTCGTAGGGATCACGGTTGCATTTAGCATATGCAACAAGCCTTTAAACCCCCAAGTGTCCCTAGTGGACGAGTTATAGTCTCGTGAGGGTTTACAGCGATGATACCTACAAACATCAAGCAAATACAATCACACAAGAAACAAAATAAACAAATTAGTAGTTACACTAAAAAGTGAAATTCTTATCCAAGGCAGTAGTTGTTTTCTTTCTTTCTAAATTACCAAATAAGTAAATTCTCATATACTTTTTACCATTCTCCATATACATAATTAACAAGGTATTAATCAATTCATTGTGCCCATAATATTCATTAGTGTAGTTGAAAAGAGAGTAATATTTTTGTCCTAAATTATATTAGAGTTCACACCTTTTGGCAATGAAAGTTTATTTATGAATAATAATAATATTTTTTTATTTAATTATTTTTTTAAGCTCTACCATTTGACACGAACAATCGCTGCTTATTGAGGTAAGATGTCCGGTTACTGAGTAAAAGCATTATTATTAAACTAGTTAAGCTCTACTGTTTGACGCGAACAATCACTGCTTACTGAGGTAAGATGTCCGGTTACTGAGTAGAAGCTTATTTATTATCTAACTAATTCAAGCCGTACCGTTTGACGCGAACAGTCACTGTTTGCTAGGCAAGACGTCCGGTTACTAAGTAAAAACTTGGTCAGTATTTTTATTTTTATTATTATTATTATTATTATTATTATTATTATTTTAAATAAAAATAAATATTTCACTGCCTTTAGGTGCTAACTCCAATAAACTAGAGAACTTAATACCTATCAAATAAGCATATGAAGATCAAATTTAATCAATATTATTGAGCGTTCACAAATTTAAATAATTCAAAAGGAAATAAATAAAAATTAACTTGTTACGAATTAGACTGAGATACGTCTCAAGAGTTGAAACTCCTTACACGGCTATCTCAGAACAATAATTCCACTTGGTTAGTCAAAAATTTGTTGTTAGTTTGTGTGTAGTTAAAAACATAAAATAAAATCAATTTTTTTTTACACACAAAATAACAACAAAATAAAATCAACAATAATGCAAAAACAACATAATAAAAACTTAATCACAACAAAGAAACAAAAAAAAAAATTGGTCAATTATCCTCTTCCCCAACTTAATTGAGACATTGTCCCCGATGTCTGAAAAAGAAGAAGAAGAGTTTAGAAGACATCACCTAGTTAGTGTGGAATTGACAATTGCATCTACGACTAAAAAGAAAACTATAGATTAAGATCCAGATTTACTCTACGGTTTTGCCACGATCGTCACCAGACCAGTTCAACTTGGAAAGAATATGGTCGATTTTTGGTTCATAAGCTAAGAATTGGTCAAATAAATTACTGGTTGTTTTGTAGTTAGGAAGATTTCTTTTAATGGTTTTGAAATAAACTCATTTCTTCTATCATCTTCAAGAAATACAAAAAGAAAATCGAAAAATCCATCAACATTAAATAATCCAATGGGTTTCTGGAGAATTTTCAAGTTTGCCTAAGATACCACTGTGAATATTTCTTTCATCGTGCCCGGCCTGATTAATCATTAAAAGCATTAGCATGATTAATCATTTTAGAAAGTCTTTCAGGCATACCTGAGATAATGTATTCTTCTCCGTTTGATTTTCCGATGAGGTTTCAATCTGCCAAAGGTTTGTAATGATTCCCAAAACTTGGCTGCCACCTTCTTGTACGGCCTTTGAAACATACCAAATCAATCCAAGCCATATATTAAGTGCATATTTCATTCTGCCGTAACTCTACCCAATTCTTTTACAGCCTCAACAAATTCTGGTTTAGATCCAGAGCTAGTTCCACAAAACACACAGATATTGATGACTCGTCTTCTTAAAATTACTTCCATTTTTTTTTTGAGTTTTCTCTTATCTGGATGTGTTGAAGAGAGAAATGACGAGCTGAATTTATAGATCCTGAAAAAGGGTGAGTAATAATTGCACTAGTACCTGCTAAATGATAATTAATAGATGAACAATAAAATAGATCGTGAAAGTCAAAAACTTAAGATATTGTCGGCGAAATTAAAAAAATCAAAACAATAAAACAAATCAAAATAATTATTTAAAGCAACAGAAATCAAAGGAATTGTGTATGCAAATTGTGACTCGCTCGATGCAAATATCCATTATGATCTGTCTCAAAAGTCGACTCATTACTCATGCCATCTCTATTGAATTGAATTTTATTTTTGCGATTGTCAAACACCATCCCTTGATAGCTCTCGTCTTCACTGACTTGCTCTGACTTAAATGCTCCATCCTACAAAAATAATACACAAAATTAAAAACTCTACAACATGTGTACGTAAATTGCGAAAATAGAAATTTTAATAAAAAATGAAAAAATTGCATGGGTTACCTCCCCGCTAGCGCTAAATTTAACATCTTCAGCCAGACATATTCAGAAGTTTTCCTTCAAGAAGGCTTCAATGTTGTTTTGGACATCCTAGAAAGGACAATGCCATGAGCGTTGCTCGTCATGCGCCTCTTCCAAAAATGAGGTGGCCAAAATGATTTTGCTCGACTCAGTGTTCGTGCCACCTTTTTAAACTTTGTAGCACCAGTGGTCTGTGAAAGGAATGACAGTATATCATGAGGTCTCGTATGATGCTTGACTTTGAATGGTTGTGCCATTCTGTCAAGGTTCTGGGTGGTGTCCTCAATGTTTACTCCCCAATATTGTGATGTTTCCTCTGGTGTCACAAGATTTTCAATATGCTCCCACACTTGCTCTTGCTTCTGTCCTTCATCTTATTCCACCACTTCTTCACAGATGTATTTTCAGATTTCTGCATTTAGCTCTTCATCTGACATCTGCGCAATGAATGCTTCAAGAGTATCAATTTGAGGATTCAGAGTTTCTTCCTCATTTGTTGGTGTGGATGGTACTGACAGCTCTTCTACTTGTTTCTCCCCATAGATGCATTCAACGACTAGAGAATTATCCAGATCAATTTGAGACTCTGATTTTTCAGGTTCTGATACCTCTGACTCTTTGTACTGCTCAGCCTCTTTCCCTGTTAAGGTGTCATTGTGAAACTCTTGGTACTCGAAGTCTTCTTCAGTGTCATTTGAAAATGCTCATTGAGGTATGTATCTCTGATTATCAATTAATTGTCTTACTTGATCTCTCAGTCTTTGTAAGGTTTTCGCTTGACTCTGAAAGATTACATCAAATTTAGCTTCCCATTTCTTGAGCATGTCAGCCAACCATTCTTTTCGTGTCTCGATCATGTCAATCAACTGTTCTTCCTCTGATGGTTCTAGTTATTGAGGAAGATCATAAGTTGATGGAGGATAAGAAGGATAATATGGTTCAGTGAGATATAATGGTTCTTCATTGTTGTATAATGAAGGATTCTGATGATTCTGCCACCCCGAATTGTAGTTGAACATGCAATGATTGCTAGGGTGGTTACCATCACATATCTCACGTCTTATCATCATGTTCTGGAAGGTTTGAGCAAATGTTGTGTTGTTTCTCTCTGACATTCACTGATGGTTGTTGGGCTGGACAACATGCCTCAGAAAATCAGACTGTGTCTCCCTGATATGGGGTGTATCTTCACATCTTAAAGCTCTAAATGCTTCCATGGCCCAATAATGATTCATTGTTTCAACCACTTGAAATAAAAGAAACAAATAAAAATGAAAGATAAAAAAATAAAGAAAATTAGATACAAGTAAAATATATAGCCTTAAAATTAATAATGCAAGAAAAATAAGTCCCCAACAACGGCGCCAAAAACTTGATCTGTGGTAAATACACTTTACGCAAGCGCACGTATCGCACAAGTAGTATAAAAATATCAATCCCACGAGGACTTAATTCTCACGTTGTTAATTATTGATGCTATTTATTTACAAGTATCTAATTGAAGTTGAAAGGAATTTGTTGTTGGTTGAACGTGGATTTTACATGGTTGATCCACTCATAAACTTCAGAGGTTCTAAAGAAGGCCGCTTGGTGCGGGCTCATGAAGTTCTTCGAGTTTTTATACTCTAGAGGTATTCAAGTCTGTGACGTTATTACTAAATATCCTATACTATCGCTGTAAGTTTTCTCTATTATATTAGATTTGGGTGATAGTCTATACCCGGAATGGTTTTTTCTCACACGATTTTTCCACATCGTCAATGATCTACGGTAAACACACTTTACGCTAAGTGCACGTATCGCACACGAGGACTTAATTCTCACATTTTTAATAATTGATGCTATTTATTTATAAGTATCTAATTGAGGTTGGAAGGGATTTTTTGTTGGTTGAATGTGGATTTAACTAAAATAAATAAATAAAAATACAAATAAATACAAAGGAAATAAAGAAAAGATAAAACATCTACGGTTTTGAATCTGCCCAATATTACTCTAATGATGAATTGATTCTCCTATACATGTGCAATATATCAGTTTGTTAACGTGGAACACAAAGATATGCAAAAGCCTCTTTCGATGGTCGAATGCAAACATCGAAAGTAACTCAATTAACTATATGTCTATGTTAACTAAGAAACCCTGCATTCATTAAGGTTAAGTTCCAATTATGGCTACCCACGTCCGACAGGTATATGTCTATCCCGTAAGGAAATCCCTAAGGTGAGATCGTGTGTTATTGAATCTAAGGCTAAACATAAAATCTCTTTGTCAAGTTCATTCTACGTTTACCACATCAATTTTATTGATGATTAGACAACAGAAAATATTAAGATATAGATTCAATTAACAAACCAATGTATCACACATTATATAAGAAAATCAATTATGGAACTCGTGAATATTGTGCTTCATCACTTCCATAGATTAAAGATAAAATGATGGGATTGGGGAATCCACTTTTAATATTTCAAACATAGAAATCTCACTTTTTATAATATATAAATTGACATTTATTACCCAATTATTCTTTCTCAGGAATTAACAATGTTAAAACATATAAAACCAACCATATAGGCGGTAGCCAATTTTTTCAAGTAAAACCGAACATATAGGCGGTACTCCAAGTTTTTATATAAACCGGCCATATAGGCGGTAACATAGTTTTGCCATTAATTAATCCAGATTATTAGAGATTATCATATTAAAGGCTTCACCCTTTCGCCAGCGAAAATAAATTAGCTAGACATAAAGAAAATAAAATCACACAAACTATTATTACTAAAAATAAAAATACATAATTTAAATACAGAAAATAAATACAAACAAGATACAATCTTCAAGTTCCTTATTAGAAATCTAAGGAAAGTATGATTTTACAAATGAAATCAAATGCTATTTATAGGCAAAAATTCGGTCTCTGCATTGTGATTCAAAAGGTCTTACGCGTCACGACGCGTACAGCTGTTGACGCGTGTACACAAATTCGTCGGGCGTCGCGACGCATAAAGTCTTTGGCGTCACGATACACTGCACAGTGGATGCCGTGTGACGGAAAATCTGCTTTCGGTGCTGATGTTGACAACGTCGCGACGCGTAGGATGTTGCGCGTTGCGACGCGAGCAATGAAATTCCATTTTCTCCTTTTTGATCCATTTTTCATCGTTTTAGCCCCGAGTTGATTCCATTGAGTCTCGATATTTTATTTATCTGTAAAACAAAAATAAAAAGACATCAAAACATTCATAAAACTCGAGAAATTATACAAAATATTAAGTAAAATGGGCGGTAAATATTGATATATTTTTCGTTCATCAGTCAACAAAATTTCTTATGGGATTCTCTTTATTACTTTAATATTTACTTTATTTTACAGCTTCTTAGAATTATGGGTGCTTATTGATTCAAATCATAGTTATTCTACCTTTCACTTGTCTTAAATAGGATAAAATCTTATGAAAAAATCGAATTTTCACATTGTATGTTGGGAGATAATAACCACAAAACCATAAGCACCGAGAATGTAATTGAATTTGTCTTAAATGTTAAGAATCTAATTTTTCACCTCGATCAAAACTTGCATTCATAGTGTGTAATAGAAATTTCAGGTCCTTATCTAATTTTCTGTTTGTGGAACGTTCGTCGGAGCGTTTTAACTCCTAGAGGCAGAAACTTTACGTTTGAGGTGCGTTTGAACGCTTGTGCGTACGTGGGTTATTTTAGATGCGTTTTGAGCCAGTTTTGCACAAGAAAAAGCCTATCTTTTCCCCTACCTATTTAAACAAATACTTAGTCACTTTACCCAAGTGAAGAAACACTATTTTGAGAGCCACTATTTACTTTATTTCTTTATTCTTGACAATCAACCTAGAAGACTTCATTGATTCCATAGATAGTCATTCCATTTAGGGAGAGACAGAACGGGCAGGCACATGTCTTCTTTGCTTTGATAAGATTGTTCTTTGGTAACCAGCAGCACAAAAACACAATCTTAACACAATTTCTTAAGCCTTCATAGTTCTAAAGGAGGACGACTGGTAGTCAGAGTTCTAGCGTTGCCAGTTCACATAGTTGATCCACTCAGAAACTTCAGAGGTTCTGAAGAAGGCCGTTTGGTGCGGGCTCAAGAAGTTCTTCGAGTTATTACACTCTAGGGGTATTCGAGTCGGTGAAGTTATCGCTAAAGATCCTATTCCCGAAGTGGTTTTTTCTCGCACGAGTTTTCCACATCGTCAACAAAATTTCTTGTGGGATTCTCTTTATTGCCTTAATATTTGCTTTATTTTACAACTGCTTAGAATTAAGGGTGCTTATTGATTCAAATCATAGTTGTTCTACCTTTCACTTGTCTTAAATAGGACAAAATCTTATGAAAAAAAATCGAATTTTCTCATTGTATGTTGGGAGATAATAACCACAAAATCATAAGCACCGAGAATCTAATTGAATTTGTCTTAAATGTTAAAAATCTAATTTTTCTGGATCAAAACTTGCATTCATAGTGTGCGACAGAAATTTCAGTTCCTTATCTAATTTTCTGTTTTGATAATTTGATTCTTTTCAATAAACTATGTTCAACACATATTTTCCAAAAGGAAGCACCTATCATTTCGATGTTAAAATAATATAATGTATTGATTATTCTCTTAAAAGTGATTTCATATTTATTAAAGCTTAATTCTTTTTCCCTAATTTGCTTCACTAGACCCCGCCATTGAAATGATGCAAAATTGTTAATCTTTATGCTCGGATATCATGTGTAATATTTACAATGATAATCTTGTAATAAAAAAACGTCAATTTTAAACATAATTATTATCTTGTATAACCTTGATCTCTATGAGCCCGTTAGGAAAAATAGTGCAAATGATATTGTTATATGTTAAGCGAGGTTCGATAGACCTAAGTTGATATGAATATAACCATTATAAGATCATGACTCAAATATACGTGGTTCACTTTTGGAAGTGTTTAGGACAAACAGATTATAGAGTGAATAGCTGGTAGCTCACTTTTGGAAGTGTTTTGGGTTTTAAAAAAATACGGGTACTATTAGGCCGGTTAATATTTAAGTATTTTATGTAACTCTAATTGATACAATTAACAAAATCTTTTGCCGTACAATGTATGTAGGTAAATTACTGAACCACTATAAATCTTTGTGTTCTTTATTTATTATTAGTTTACTGCAGATTATTTCACAACAATAAAAAAAAAAGAGATTTATATTTATTAAGCTTGATGAGATAATGATTCTGAATATAGCAAAAAAAAAGGTCAAATGATTCATGTAACGAAATATTTTTTGTTTAGTTTTGGTTGGTTAGATTTTGTACGCAAAAACTTTCTTTATAAATATAAGATTCATTTGTGATCTTTTTTTGAAACATATTACAATAATATTTGTTTTAAAATTTATGATTTATAAATTAATAATATGTAAAAAAAATTTGCTTGAACTCTTTATATTTTCAAAAATATTTAGTTTTTAAATTGAAAGTTAGAAGAAAAAAAACTAAATTTTGACTTCTAAAACCTGCACGCATATTATATTTATATTTATATTTTTTAATTGTCAAACTTGTTATCATTCCATCTTATCATACATATTTATGTCATTTTACATATAAATGGACCAAATTGATTTTTTTTTTATACTTATATTAAATTGAAAGATCCCTTATAATTTTGAGCTTTTTAAGAAAACCCACTTCTTTATTCATACTTACTTAGCATGACATTTTTTTTTTTTTTTGGAAACGATGGAAACCCCGCCATCAAACCACCCATTCTGGGCCGCGGCGCAGGTAAAACCACCGGCTATCCCAGGCTCTTACAAGAAGTGCACCCCCTGGATTCGAACCCAGAACCTTAAGGTGAGATCCTGGACCCTACACCACCAAGCCACACCCCTTGGGGACTACTTAGCATGACATGATATGGCTGTTATATTATATTTGCTATTTGCTATGTTAACTAGAGAATTAAAAATTTACAAATTCCTAAATGAAGTTAGTGATAAGTTAATAAGGGGTTTGTAAAAATTGAATGAAAATGCTATGTTTGTGAATCTTAAATACACCTAGATATTATTATGTACTCGAATTTGGATATGATTTCTTTGTGGAAAAAAAAAAAAAAAAAAAAAAAAAAAAAACTTTTTATAATATTTCATCAAGCGTGCATGTACCTAAAAAATAGTGCTGAAAAAAAAATTTACACACCAAATTTTTTTTTTTTAATAAGCTTTTTTTTTAATGATTTGGCTCATGTAATTTTTATCTATTGACAGTTTAATATTTTATTATTTTTAAAAGTTTTAATCCGGAAATATCTAGCCATGAATTTTAACTACATAATTTTTAAATTCTAGCCCCAAAAAGGCTATTAATAATAGGCCTACACTACTTGTATCCCATGTCTGATATATATATATATATATATATATATTATTCCATTCTCTCTTCAGAGAAGAGATCCTATCTTATGTTTGTTTGTCCCTCCCAGATGCATGAAGGGGTGGCAAGAAGATCCGGCCCGGGTCTGCATGGACCCGGAAGATCCGGGTCCGGTTAGAATCCGGCTCGGGTCTGCATAGATCTGGAAGATCCGGGTCCGGTTAGACTCGAATCCGCTTAAAAAATTTACGGATCCGGGTCTTGTTTTAGAGGACGTGCATCATACCAGGTCCGGATACGAGTCCGGACAATTCCGGACCCGGTATTTTAAAAAAAAAAAAAACAGAACAAATTAACCCTAAATCCCTCATTCAGTCATTCCCTCTCACTCTCTCAGGTCTCATCATCTCAGTCTCTCAACTCAACTCTCAAATCTCCACGCGAGTCGCCAACATCTTCAGTTCATCTTCTTCACCCACGCCAGTCGCCACTCATGCTCACGCAGCCAGCAGCCGCAACCCCCATCTTCAGTCTTCACTCTCGACGGCACGAGCTGCCGAGCACCAAGATCTACAACCCCTGACTTATCCTCATTCTCACTTAAATCTAAGTGATGAAGACAGTGGTGGTTGTTCATTTAATAAACGACCTGTGGCTGTGGGGGTGAATGAAAAATAAATTAAAATAGAAAACTCAAGAAAATAATTCGGAAGTAATTGACTGTATCAAAGAAAGCTATAAATAAGAGCAATGATATACACACATACAATCTCACTAACAAAAATTACACCCCTCTCACTGTAGCTACAGTGATTGCTACAGTAATCACTGTAGCTACAGTGAGAGGGGTGTAGTTTTTGTTAGTGAGATTGTATGTAAGTGTAGCATTTTTCTATAAATAAATCCCTCAACTTTTACAAAAAAAGGCAGCGAGGATAGACAAAGAAATTGTGATATGCTAATGAGAAAAATAGCCATAGAAGAATACCAGGAGGATAATAAAATATTACTAATAGATTTAAAAAAAAATAATAAAAAAAAAAAATAAAAATAGTGGTCAGTTGATAAAAGAAAAGAAACCCGGGTCCGGACCCGGAAGTGCTTAACCGGGTCCATATCCGGACCCGGGTCCGTCGAATTATTTGGTCCGGATCCGGAAATTTTAAATGCAAATTATAATTTCATTGACACTTCATGAAATTGAAAGTTAATACAATGAAAAATAAAAGTAGATAAAATTCAAAAAAGGTGATCATAATTACTGAGTAAACATAACGCATACAAATTGCAACTAATCAAATATTCATTGTTAAATATCAGGACCGCTCACATGAATGGAGTGAGAATTGAAAGCTATAACTATAAAATTTAATATCACAATTAAATAAAATCAAAAGCATGTGAAGGATAAAACGATAATGGCGGTCCATAAACAGACAGAAGATAATTGGGAAGTTACCGATAGACAAACACAAACTTGTCATTTCTCATTTTTAGGCCGACCCATGAGCTTGCAACATCAACTTTATTTTCCTTTTACTGAACAACAAAACATGGAAATTTATTGATTAAAAAATACAAGTTTCAAAATTCTTTCTGCCTTTAGTTGTAGATTAGAGATTGTCACTTTAATTGCTTTAATGAGTAGGAAACTGACAAAGCACAAGACGAAGTTCAGAAGATATATTTTTTATGTTTGTATTGTATAGCTCGAGTCATTTTCAGTTTGTCAACTGGGCACTCAACATTGTAAGCAAACTTGGCAGTGCAATTTGCTCCCTCAGTAGACAAAAATGAAGTCAATTTTTTTTTAAAAAAAAAAAATTGAAGGTAGGGTTTTACGAATAAATTTTTTACAAGAGATTCTTAATGAAATTAAAAAAAAAAAAAAATATGATGTATTAATCTTGTATTATAGAGACATTAAGCATATATATATTAGGATTCAAGATTCTGCATCTGAGAAGCAAGAAAGAGAGCTTCAACAACAAAACCCTCGTGAGAATGTTCAATTATTACATTGTCTAAGAGTTGTTTCTCAATACACTGTTGTAACAGAGGGTGCACATGAACTTATATTACCATTTATATTATTCTATTTATAACATCAAGCATCACAAGCGACGTCCACAGTGGCCTACCATAGCTAGTGGGTGAATTCGTGAATCCCGTAATTGCCAGGATGTCTCGTCCACAACAACGATTACGAAGTCGCACCTATACCGATCCTATTCTCAATATGGTGTGTTCGATTCAATACTCGGTGTGACACCTGCTCTGAATCCGGAACTTATCCTTAAAAATCATCTTGTAAGGAGAGTATATTCTCATTTATATTGTTACATTTGGTATCCTAATAATTTATCCCAAGCACATTTCTGAAACAAGTTTTTTTTTTTAAAAAAAATCTGAAATTAAAAGTAGTATCAGAAACAAATGAAATAAACTTGTGCCAACATAAACATTCTAGCACATATTGTCATACTCAGGACCCGGGATTTAAGCTTTCAGCATCGCATCAAACTCGGTAACGGGAAAGTAGGAGGAACTGAATTTTCCCTACTCTTTGTTAAAAATCTACAATGGGGAAATGAGCATAACGCCCCTCATATTTGACAAAACTAATCGAAACTCCTCTGATATTTAAAAACTAAATAAAATCCTCTATTGTTATAACAAAACTCCCTTGACAGTAAGGTTGACTGAAAATCTCGAATCTCGATTAGGTTCTGGTATAGGATTCGGGATGATTTTTCATCCTGAATGAAAATTTCAGTAGGGATTTAGGTCGATATATTATCCCGAATAAAAAATCAGGCTGGGATTCGAGACAAGTTTTTAGTCTCGAATCTCAAATTTTAGCCTGAAAAGTCCTGATTCCCTATTGGGATTCAAGATCCCACGTTATTTGGTCCGAGATTTGGGATAACTTTTCGTCCCAATTCAAAATATCGATCGGGATTTGGGATGATTTCTTCACCCCAAATAGTAATCGGGATAGGACGGGATGAGACTTAGTCGGGACGAGATGTCTCGATTACCATCCCTACCTGATAGCTTTACTGAGAGAGTATTTTTTGGAAGGCATGAGGGTTTTGTTTAGTATTTAAATATTATAGGGTTTCGATTAGTTTTGTCAAATATGAAGAGGGTTATGCTCATTTCCTCATGCAATACTAAGCTTAATATTACTCAGTTGCTTAATATTACTCAATTAATAATGCAGAGAATTGATTCATAGTAGTCACTTTGCAAACTCCCATGAATTGAGTGATACATAAATATCGATGTCTAATTTTAACCATACACTATTAGCCACATGTCACTACCCAGATCAATTTTCCTCAACAAATTTATTTTGTGGAACTGCTACGAACAAGGAGAGGTCCAATGAAATAATGATACTTGTCATGATACTATTGAATGTATAATATAGTAGACGGGAAATGTCAAGTTGATCTCTGAAATTTGAATATTTCCGGAGAAACTAGAACTCGACCCCAGAGTGACATCACTTCTAAGGCCAACTTACTCCGAAGTCGAAACACTCAGAGATCAGTTTAATCAGATCTAGACCTATTCCGAACATGATTTAACCTGAGATCCATCTGAGAAATATAATGGAAGTATTCTGACCCAACATCAGTACTCTTAAAGTACATGATATCACACATCATAATCCGAGATTAATGGACTTTAATAGCAATCTACTTATCTTAGCATGCAAGCTTAGTTTAGCATGCATAATAAAAGGTGTGATTGCTATATTTCAGCATGTCTTAGAAAAATATACCCCATGCAATCAAGAGTAGTTCAACAATTGACATGTGTCAGCTAGATGTTGAAATCTCCACATACACAATGCTATATAAACCAATAAGATATCAAAGAAGAAGTTTCTTCTGAAAAAATAAAAATATTCGAACTCTAATATGCGTCTTAGCAATTAATTGTAATCAGAAGAAAAGAATAAGAATATTATAATCTTACTGGTGCATTCATGTATGAAATCATCACTAGACTAAAGATTAAACAAAGTCAGACCCATTTAAAGTCTAAATTCAACTGGACTCTGAATTGACAAGCCTAATACTTTCAAGGTATGGATTCTCTCCACTTTTTTCCACTTTCATCAAATTGGCGTCGTCTGTGGGGGATAATATCAAATTATCATGTTTTTCCCATTAAAAATTATTTGGAAAATTGCTACATTATGTCATACATACATCATGCGCCATTGAAAATGAATGTAGAGCATGAAATACTTATATCAAAATTAGAATTCGTGTCATTCTTGTATGAAATACTTACATACACAAACCCTAATATGCTCAATAATTCTGCCTAATGAAGGGATGGTTAGTACGCACGATATAAAGTTGAGAAAGTATGTGAATCATTACACCTGAGTTCTTCCTCGTATACCAGCAACAGAAGTATGCTTGGGTATACTGAGTGAGAAACAAATGAGGTGAGCTCACAGTATCATAAAGCTGACAATCTAGTAGGCAACCTGAACTTGTACACACGACTGTAGCTCACAGTATCCTAAACAAGATGACATATGAGAATAACGGCCCATGCATTGAAATTTGGAAAATTCTTAACATACATGATTGGTTGACACGAGAAATATGCAACTTACATTATTCTTTATCATTATTTATGAATTTCTAGAAATTACAATGATAAAAATTGTATCATGCATTTTAGAAGATAAAATCAGTTTTATAAGTACTTGGATCTTTGAAAATTTTTCTTGGAAAATAAAACTACGAAGAGAATTTTGCTTGGAAAATAAAACTTCCCGGAGTATTGCATAAGAGCAATATGTGAGTGATGACAAGCCTATTCATCATCACCACGAGACCTTTTGAAAAACCGATCTTTTAAGAATTTTGAAGGTGAAAAAGTGTGAGGATACTTGTAACTAATAAAATAATGGTGCTTAGAAACGAAATACAATAAGGAATTGCAGTATGTTACAATGGCGCTTAGAAAATCAATACAAAAAGAAAATTTGGTATAGAAGATATTCCTAAGGAGAATTGGTACTCAGAGAAGCTCTAGATATTTAAAGAGAACTAAATGCCGGGAAACTTGCTGAAACATAAGAAGACCCTTAAAGGATCTTAAATGTCCTAAGAAAATGAGCCAATATGCTTGAAACATTGGAGGGACAACCTATTTCGTCCACATGAAATGTCTCAAAGCTCAAGAAATTTTATTATTGAATTGGAATATAAATAGTAAATGTTGAAGTCCTATTTAAAAAGGCCGAAATGCATTTCAAAAGTAAGAGCAATATACAAATACAAACATTGTATGTGAAATATGTAATGAATTTGATTGGGAACGATTACCAAAGTTATTCTGGTACCCTCAATCGGACAAGGGATAGAAGGATCCCAAAAAATTAGTGCTTGAAGAGCTAAATAAAAGAAATAAGGAAAAATCATGTTGAGGTTTTAAGGGGGAATATCGGTAACGCAGCAGAATAGTGGAAAATCAAAATTTTATGATTTCAAAATTTTTCTCGGATCAATTAAATAAACTTATTTATTTAATTATCAAATTATCTAATTCTGAAAAATTACACAAGAGATCAAATTTCTCGGTAATTACCGAATTGCCCCAAAACTTTGTAAATTGATTATTTTAGCCCAAAAAATTATCAAATATAATTTTGAATGATTCTAAATCATTTATAAAAAAAATTTCAACACATCTAATGCATCAAAATCATATTTCACACAAATCCCCAAATTTTTTGAAATTGCCGAGAGACCCACAAATTTTCAATTAATTGCGATTTGGTCCTTTTTGTTCAAAACAAGCCAAGATCAAATCCAATCAACCTAAAATTTTACATGCATCATATTCATACCATAATACATCACATATATGAAAAGCCCCAAATTTGGAGTGGGTTATGAACCCTAATTTTTCAATTTCATCAAATTGTCCAATTTCACCAAATTTACAAAATCCAACACTTTAATCCATTCAATACTTCACCAATCAAGCCTCACCACTTTGAAATAACTCTAGAACAATTCTAGGTCACCAAGGAGTGGCTTACTAACTCTAGAATGACAACTTTGATTTTCAAAGAATCAAAAGTAAGCCTTTGAAACCATTTCAAGGCTTCTTACGTACACACATCTTTCATTCAAGTTCACAACAATTAAAACACAAACTATAAGTAGAGAGACAACATCAAAGCAACACAAGATGAAGTTAAGCATATTAGAAACATTTTTCATGTTGGAAGATTTGAAAGAAAACTTACAAAACCTTAAGATTTCCAAGCTTTTCCTTCTTTTCTTCAAACTTTTCTCTCAACTAATTTTGTGTTTCATTTTGTGACTTATGAATCCTTAAATCCTAAAAATGAAACAAAACAATATATACTCACCCAAATCAAGCCCTTGGCCGAAATTGTAGTAAGAAAAAATATCTAGATATTTTTCATTTGTTTCATTTAAAGCTTACTTTAATCAACTTGCAATTTGATCATTACATCTTTAATGAAAATTCAACAAGTCAACAAAAGCAACTTAAAAATATAAAAATTATATTTATATAGGTATATGGCTGAAAATTGATAAAAAAATAAAGGAAAAAATATTTCAATTTTAACAATTTAAAATAAATTTCCAAGGAAGTCAAATCCAATTTGACTACCATTTCCTTTACTTTAAAGTCAATAATAAACACTTATAATCATTTCCTAACTTTATCATTTGATGAGATATTTATATTTTAATTATATTAATCATTTAACAATTAAATAATTAATTAAATACAAATATCTCAAATACATGTATTATATTTACTTTAAATATCTCAAATACATATATTAATGATATATGTCAAATACCTTTATTTGACAATTTATTAATGTGTATTTAATAATATCATATATTAAATACAAACACACATTAATTAGGAAACGACGGTTCAGCCCGTTCGCATGTATATTTCGTTTAACGTTTAAACGATTTATAAATAATCATCATTATTCATAAAAGTTGCCCTAGTGCTCTACGAGTATATTTCATTAGTGAGACTCTCTAGATTCAGGTATATCTGTCACAAAATCCAATTTCGTGTCCATAATTTACCCACCCGTAAATTATGACGACCACGGATAAACTAGCTAAATCATACAGGTCGAGGTCATTGCAAACATATAATCCCTCCGTCACAAAACTGACGGATCCTACCTTGATACACACAGGATATCCTGAGGATCGGTCCACACCCAACGAACAGGCGGAGGTCTGATCTAAATAGATCGGTGACGTGACTGCCATCTAAGTGTGAAGGATGTCTCATACATCCACAATGGTATCTCAAGTCGAAGGACCATTATGCTACTCAACCCAAGAAGATTCTTATTGACGTTGGTGTACCATCCATTAAGAATATTCAGTGAGTCGTTCAGTGTTTATCCACTATAAACACCTACACGTCTATACGAGTCTCCCTAGACTCATGGTTCATTAGGATAAACCATCGGACCAAGTCTCGATATACTACATGTACTGGTCTCAACAGATTTGACTAACCGACCCGTGTTAGTGAATCTTGACCAGGAACTATATTTGATAATATACATTTAGCAGTGACACTTCCCAATGTCAATTACAAACTAGCTTTGTAACTGTGTACTGCATTATATATTATCGAGTTTTTGTCTAATATATAATTATCACTAAACAACATTTAGTTTCAATCTAATCGTAATCAGATCGAATACGTATATAAAAACAAGAGGTGCAACCATAAATAAGTAATATTATGGAAAAGGGGATGTTCGTATTCATGAATCAGACATAAATACGGTCCGGATTGGCGCTCTGAGCACCAACCCAAACAATTTCTCCCACTTGCTCTACTGCCAATCCACGATATCATATACACATCTCAATATGTATCGTATACTAATGGCTATCAAAAGCTCACCTAGCACTTAAAAGGTAGGCAATAAGAAGTAGGTCCGCTATTACATATTGAGTTTGTCAAACAAACTCCATCGTTTCCCATAGTCAGCATCATTCATATTTTGTAGAATCTAAATTATACATTAATATGACTCTGATGCTACATTAATATTGTGCTATAACTACTGAGTTGTCCAAGTATTTAGGGATCAAATCCAAAATATAATGAAGACAACCGCAAGCACAACAACAATACAAAACTTCTAATTTATAAGGTCACTATGCAACTTCATAAGTCAATACTTCATAAGTTGCATCTAATTCCACTAAATAGTATAATCTTTCGTGACACTCCCACTGCATCTTTTGTGACTCTTTATGACGTATACTGTCTAACGTCATAATTAGTCTTAAAACTAATATGACTCTGTTGGTTGCAGACTATATTCTCCATGAATTAGAAACTCGTTCTTAATATCTCAAAGATCACAAAGAACGTGTTTCAAGATCCATCATATGGTCTATAGGATATCAAAATAACTCGTAACAGTTACGATTAAATCGATATCTACAATCGCACATAATAAAGTATTTATTATGTCATCATCAAATGATACATAAGATTGATTAGACATTCTAATCAATATCTCTTCGAAAAAGGAATCATCCTTTACGAAAGATGAATACTTTATATAAGATACACAATAACTGTCCAACAGTTATATTAACTGTCATACAGATAGCCTAGTTACGTCATTTATTAGATCATATCTAATGCACGACTAATAGGAGTATCTCACAAGTCTCCAAGTTTTATATCATATATAAAACTTTCTATCAAATATAACAGAGACTACTCCCCATGCTTTCACGGAGTAAAAGTAAAGAAGACTTAGGTAAATCTTTACCTTACAAGCATCTCATTATTACTATAATAATGATAATGTTGTTAGGATAATAACACTAGAAAGTAATTTGTAGTAAGCTATGAACAATCTTAGATCTATGGTTCAATGGTGAACTTCCAGAATCGATATCAAATATCGCTTCCATTATAAGTTATAGGATAATTTTCTTCAATAAGAAAACAACAAAATCATTAAGTATCAAATACTCGTAAATGATTTTGTTATCCTATTAGACTTGTACGGAAGATGTATAAGGGTTATTTCATCTTATTAATTACGTAGTTCCAATTATAGTTTATCATTCTCACATTTGACTTCAATAAGTCAAATCATTTTTACAATAATTAACATCTGATGTTACACACCAAGTAATAAAACGATTTTATTACTTAGGATCGTAGGAAAGATATTTTATTAAATAGAATACAATATTCTATAAAATAGAATAAATGATAAACTTTTACTTATACCTCCGAGGTGTAAGTAATTTCCATTATATAACTATTATATAAATAGAAAGATTCAAATCTCAAACTTTTCAATATTCGGATTTTCTACCTATACATACCATATATGCAACTGTGGAAATTAATGGAACCTAAATTAAAAGGATGAACTAGTGTTACTGGAGTATATCCCCAAGAGTATTGAAACTAATTTGGTAACATTCAATATCAAACGAATCAAATCATATAAGATTCGACTGCTGCCACTACTCAATTTCATCAAGATGGAATCGTGGAAGAATAATATTGAATAAGAATCATATTCACTGAATAACTTTAGAACTAATTGCTTTAAATTTATATGTTTGATCGTATCAAATATCTTTGAACAGTTCAAAGACATGTAATGAATTTTAATGATAGAGTTCTCACAAAACTTCAGATTGAATATATTTGAACAAGTCAAAAATGTTCAACCTACGTTTCATCAAAACAGATTGAAAGTTCTTGATCATTTCAGGACGTTCAATATGTGTTCTTTAGAAACACGTAACTAAGTTATGACAATTCATAAACTAAGTTACGAAGTAAAAAAACTACCTTAAGCAATTACAATTCATTAAAACTATATACATCTAATGTATCAGTTTAATGAATCTGGTGGTCCAATGACAAATCATTGGTTTAAACGAGATTTTAATCACCTCCTGAATACAATATTCATTAAATGGATAAGGATGTGTGGTGTGATCTTGTATCAAACCATCCTTTACCATACGGAATAAGCATCTAATGCTTAAGTGATTAAACTCATAAAGCACCGTTCTAAATTATTTATTTTACTGAATAATTTTTCTTAATGTTTATCTCTACGCCAATGACACTACTAGTTATATTTAAAATATATAACAATTGTTTATAAAGAACAAGTAACTATCCAATAGTCGCGAGTTCCGATATCAAATATCAAAACAATCGTTAACTAATATTTTTAAATAACTAGATGGGAGATCTGGTATCCAATACCTATAGTTGTAGTATTGTGAAAATCGATATTTTCTATACACAACTATACGCATCTCCTTTCTTTAGCTTTACTATTTGCATTCAACTATTCACAACAATTGTAAATAATTGATTAGCAAATTGTGTGAGACACATTGCCTCTAAAGGTCATTAAAGCTAAGAAACGTCATTACTAGATAAACAAATATCTAATGGGGCTTTCTTAATACCAGTCAAGAATCTCGAGACATGAACTAATTCAAGTCAATTCTTACTGCATAAGAAACTATTCTCTCTAAAGTATTATATCCTAAAAGGGATATCTATATAGATTATCTATCATGACTTAGAAACTAAGTCATTAACCATCTTGATTTTTTGAAGAAAATCGGAAAAATAGTTCCCGATGGTTAAGACCAATCTAATAATATCCTAGTCTAGTAGTATCTAGAACCTATTCTAGAATAACTGCAACCAAGAGTCAAGTCAGATAACATATCAAAATATGTGTGCAGTGAATTAAAAGTTTAATTCTATCTAATATAGATTAAGGAAAACAAACAAGCGGCTATTTCCATAATAATACACACTGCCTAAGTTAAGGAATATTTTAAACTTAGCAGTGCCTCCCACTATTTTACGTAATACCGTAATCCCCAACGGAAAAACGAGAATTCAATAATTAAATCGAATTCCATAATGGGAACTGGACCCCATGAATATTTTCGACTCACAGCAGAGGCACGGTCTCGCCTACGTATATTCACAGGTAGACAACTCATTTATCAATCACTCAATAGTGACTCCGAGGTTCCGGTCCTGGTCGTTTCTCATTGTCGCTGCTAAGGCAGGCCCACAAGGAGACATACCAAGGTTAAACTCGTCAATGATAAACTCAAGTTACTTGCGTAACCCTGACAGCTAGGGCACGTTCAGGATTCCGCTTTCGCTTGAATTTATCTAGTATCTAATATACATCCGGCATAAATAAATCTCTATCGGCTACACCCTCACAGCAGAGGCACGGTCTCGGATGTAGTCACGGAAAAATATTTATAAACCGTATTGACAAGACGGACCAAGAAACAAGTATTCCAAATACTAGTTACTTTAAACCTTATTAAGCGGGGATATTCCATAAAGCGTCATACACTTTGAATTTAATCAAATTAAATGAAAGCATGCATGTATCAAGTAAAGAAAAGAACAAACACTAGATTTAAAGGGCTAATCATATCAGGGTGTCCAGAATCAGACTTGCTCTGATACCATTTTGTTGGGGTTTTAAGGGGGAATATCAGTAACGCAGCGGAATAGTGCAAAATCAAAATTTTTTCGATTTCAAAATTTTTCTCGGATCAATTAAATAAAATTATTTATTTAATTATCCATTATCAAATTCTGAAAAATTACACAAGAGATCAAATTTCTTGGTAATTACCGAATTGCCCCAAAACTTAGTAAATTGATTATTTTAGCCCAAAATTATCGAATATAATTTTGGATGATTCTAAATCATTTATAAAATGTTTTTCAACAAATCTAATGCATCAAAATCATATTTCACAAAAATCCCCAATTTTTTTGAAATTGCCGAGAGACGCACAAATTTTCAATTAATTGCGATTTGGCCCTTTTGGTTCAAAACAAGCCAAGATCAAATCCAATCACCTAAAATTTTACATGCATCATACTCATACCATAATACATCACATATATGAAAAGCCCCAAATTTGGAGTGGGTTATGAACCCTAATTTTTCAATTTCATCAAATTGTCCAATTTCACTAAATTTACAAAATCCAACACTTTAATCCATTCAATACTTCACCAATCAAGCCTCACCACTTTGAAATAACTCTAGAAAAATTCTAGGTCACCAAGGAGTGGCTTAATAACTCTAGAATGACAACTTTGATTTTCAAAGAATCAAAAGTAAGCCTTTGAAACCATTTCAAGGCTACTTACATACACACATCTTTCATTCAAGTTCACAACAATTAAAACACAACCTAAAAGTAGAGAGACAACATCAAAGCAACACAAGATGAAATTAAGCATGTTAGAAACATTTTTCATGTTGGAAGATTTGAAAGAAAACTTACAAAACCTTAAGATTTCCAAGCTTTTCCTTCTTTTCTTCAAACTTTTCTCTCAACTATTTTTGTGTTTCATTTTGTGACTTATGAATCCTTAAACCCTAAAAATGAAACAAAACAATATATACTCACCCAAATCAAGTCCTTGACCGAAATTGTACTAAGAAAAAATATCTAGATATTTTTCATTTGTTTCATTTAAAGCTTACTTTAATCAACTTGCGATTTGATCATTACATCTTTAATGAAAATTCAACAAGTCAACAAAAGTAACTTAAAAATATAACAATTATATTTATATAGGTATATGGCCGAAAATTGATAAAAAAATAAAGGAAAAAATATTTCAATTTTAACAATTTAAAATAAATTTCCAAGGAAGTCAAATCCAATTTGACTACCATTTCTTTTACTTTAAAGTCAATAATAAATACTTATAATCATTTCCTAACTTTATCATTTGATGAGATATTTATATTTTAATTATATTAATCATTTAACAATTAAATAATTAATAAAATACAAATATCTCAAATACATGTATTATATTTACTTTAAATATCTCAAATACATATATTAATGATATATGTCAAATACCTTTATTTGACAATTTATTAATGTGTATTTAATAATATCATATATTAAATACAAACACACATTAATTAGGAAACGACGGTTCGGCCCGTTCGCATGTATATTTCGTTTAACGTTTAAACGATTTATAAATAATCATCATTATTCATAAAAGTTTCCCTAGTGCTCTACGAGTATATTTCATTAGTGAGACTCTCTAGATTCAGGTATATCTGTCACAAAATCCAATTTCGTGTCCATAATTTACCCACCCGTAAATTATGACGACCACGGATAAACTAGCTGAATCATACAGGTCGAGGTCATTGCATACGTATAATCCCTCCGTCACAGAACTGACGGATCCTACCTTGATACACACAGGATATCCTGAGGATCGGTCCACACCCAACGAACAGGCGGAGGTCTGATCTAAATAGATCGGTGACGTGACTGCCATCTAAGTGTGGAGGATGTCTCATACATCCACAGTGGTATCTCAAGTCGAAGGACCACTATGCTACTCAACCCGAGAAGATTCTTATTCTTCGGTGAGTCGTTCAGTGTTTATCCACTATAAACACCTACACGTCTATACGAGTCTCCCTATACTCATGGTTCATTGGGATAAACCATCGGACCAAGTCTCGATATACGACATGTACTGGTCTCAACAGATTTGACTAACCGACACGTGTTAGTGAATCTTGATCAGAAACTATATTTGATAATATACATTTAGCAGTGACACTTCCTAATGTCAATTACAAACTTGCTTTGTAACTGTGTACTGCATTATATATTATCGAGTCTTTGTCTAATATATACATATCACTAAACAATATTTAGTTTCAATCTAATCGTAATCAGATCGAATACGTAATATTATGGAAAAGGGGATGTTCGTATTCATGAATCAGATATAAATACGGTCCGGATTGGCGCTCTGAGCACCAACCCCAACAAATCCAACTTGCCATTCCCAGGAAATTTTTTGGTGCTTATGCCCCGGCAAGAGCATCATATACCCAACATGAAAAGGCTGGTTGTAGGCACTGCATTTTTGCATATAAATCCCGATGATGAGTCTCACATGGAGACACTACCTCTTTAAGTTATGTAAGTCGCTGGAAACGGACGTCGGAAGGGAAAAGTCAGAAATTGATATCTTGTTGGACTAAATTCGTTTGCTTAGTTGTGGGTTCGCTCGTTGGACCTCTGTTTTAAAATTCATCCTCAGCCCAAACCCCCGCAAGCCACACACCAAGCCCACACACCACCAAGCCACACACCAAGCCCACCAAAATGAACCAAACCCACGCCCATAGCATTCCAAAATAACAAATTCACACATTAAACACATGTTGAAATCAAGCCAAATCACCTTCCAAATTAAAAGACTCAAATCAAATCTCATCAATCACCTTCCTAATTAAATTATATCACATTCCTAAACTAAATAAAATAAAATCAAATTAAATCAAATCAAATTACCTTCCTAATTTGGAGAGATTTCTTCCATATGACACACAAATTAAACATCCTCTCATAATTACACAATATTCTTTCCCTATTCACAATAGGATAACCCCAACCCTTGCCTATAAAAAGAAGCATAAACCAACCCTTCACACCCCTGGCTCATTCATCATACTCACGAAAAAATGACTTCTCTCTCTCGCCTTCATCTCTCCGTCTCACTTTGATACACTATCGGCAAACACATCAACCCCCTCTCTCATCAACTCTCAGCCACCATAGCTTACTCCCCACAACTTGCCATTCTCACTAAAAAACC